>VZTT01011201.1:0-20500 GCA_013400855.1 Buphagus erythrorhynchus | reverse complement strand
TTATTCCTTTCACAAGTCACAGATCTGCCCTCTCAGTGAACATATGCAACAGGAGTGCCTACAAGGGCTGCCTTTTTAGTTCTGATTTTCACATCAGATAAGGCATTTCCTCAAAAGCCTTGTGGCAGATGACATTTTAAAATCTAATTTTATTCTTCTCTTCCCCAAATGAGAAGCCCCTGTGGCTCATATGCTGGGCAGAGAGCTGATGGCCTTTTGTGCAGAACTTAGCAAGTTTAGGGTCAAATTCCCATGACTTTGTAGAAAGCCTACATCTTCCAGCTGTGAGACTTGGCTATATGGCCTTCAGAGGTATTAGCAGTCATCTGAGTTCCCTAAAAAGAGCAAGGAGAAGGTTGTGAAGAGCCTGAGTGTGTTGCCTTCTTAATAGACTCCCAAGTATTTCTTCAGGATATATTCTTCATAGTGCTGCACCATTTTATGCTAAGAGCTGTGTGCAAATTCATTTTTCTCCATTTGAAAGCAACCTTCTGTATTACCAGGAAACAACTTATCATACATGGAAATGGATCAGAGATGCCCAATATTCACAATAAAATATAATCTAGAAATGTGCCCTTTTCCTTATGGATGAGCTCTCATTAGATAGATGTATGGTTCTGTTCCTTAGATATCCAGTGCTGTATGTCTTGGTTTCTTAAGTAGGTGAGTTAGACAAAAGGAAGTCTGCTGTTATTTTTTCCGGGTTTTCCTTAGGTGCAGACAGAATAAAAGTTGAAAGCTAATGCTGGAATACTTTTGCTGTCATGTGGTACTTGTTCAGAGTGACTACTCCAAGAGGCATTTTGTTTCCTGTAACTGAAAAATCTTTGAACATCTAATTTTTTAGATTGCTTTCCTTAGGGGAAATATATGAAAGCAAAATGACTGTATGCTGGTATTTTCCATAAAGTCACATTTGGTAATGATTACTTGTGGTTATCACATTCCCTCCTCTTCAGATTTGCTGTTTAAATCATACTATTGCACACTTACATTCCCCTCTCAGCCTCCTTCTGCTAATGAAGGAAAAGAGAAGCTGTCAGGTTGTTCCAGAGAAGATGAGCATGAATTCTAATTTAATTCTAGCATAGCTGGCTTCCTAAGGTTTTATCATTACAGTGTGACCTCTCCCCTCTGAATACAGGGAATAGAGAAATCAGAAGAATTTTGCCACCCAGGCTGAGACTTTTCTTTCCTTGGTCTGCAACAAAATGGAAAAAGAAGCCAAAACCAGAATTTACGACCAGAAAAGTCAAACGAATATTTCAAATTTTGTGTTTTAATAGAAGTACCCTAGATCTTAACATGATAAAGGCTTATCTCTGCAGGCATGACTGATTTCAGAGTGCCACTAATGTGGAAAGCACAAATCCTTGCTGTGAGGCAAAACTAGAATCATTCTGAACAAGTTTTTGTCTGTGCTGTGATTTCTTAAAATCACTATGGAAACTGAGCTCAGATTGTACTTCTTCCCCTCTCCCAGCCAAACCTATATCCCAGATTCAGGAGGAGTGCTTTAAAACCATTTTACTCTCCTCTTCTGAATAACAGTTTTTGGGTTAAAAAGCCCAAATTGGCAAAAACTGTATAGCAAAAGATTACAAATGCATAGTAAACACTGTTGCATACTGCAGCCTGAAGCTGCTGGGGAATAGTCCCACTCAGTGACTGGCTGTTGTACTTTAAGGTAGAAATTACTAAATTATCTGCTACATGGGTAATATTCTGGTAGAAACATGTATGATCCCAAATGACTTTTTTGATGAGTGCCAGAGCCTTCAAATTCCTTTTTTTTTAAATTTTCTCATACAATTTAATGATGTAGCTGTCTTACATCCGTGTACACAAACCCCTGGAAGTCATACAGCATTTAAATTGGTTTGGTTTGGTTAATTTTTTTGGTTTTTGTTGTCTTGTTGTTGTCTGNTTTATTTGGTGGTTTTCTTTTTTTTTTTTTTTTTTTTTGTTTTTTTTTTTGTTTTTTTTTTGTTTTTTTTTTTTTTTTTGTTTTTTTTTTTTTGTTGTTTTTTTTGTTTGTTTTTTTTTTTGTTTGGTTTGGTTTGGTTTTTTTTTGTGGTTTTGGATTATTTCTTTTGTGGGTTTTTTTTCAATGAAGTCTATCACACCATTATCCCCTCAGCAAAATAGAGGTTTGGTGTTTATTTTGTCACAGGTTCTTTTTGTTTTCATCATATCCATAAGTTCCTAAGCTTATGAACTGCTTCTGCCATAACACATATATTATGATCTGCCAGCGTAGTGCTAAAATCAGAGATTTCCAGGAAATCCTTGCTTGCTGTAGCCTAATTGTCTAATTCCTCCGTCAGTGCTGAGTTCATCTCCTATATGTAAACTCTTTGTGAGCTCATGTGAGCCTACATAATCCAGAGCTGTAGTGAGGACTGGTAATGCTTATGGCATACACTTGTACTTTCTCACTATCTATTACACCTTCAGTGCTCCCCACCGTGGCCCCACAGCCCTTCTCACAACTCATTGGGTGTTTTGGACTTGGCATAGGTACCCATGTTATACCCTCTGACTCTTCTCCTTTCAATGCCTTAAAGAACATTTTAATAACCAGTGTGATTATTAACCAGTGTGAAGCAAGGTAAGCTAGGTAATTTCCTTGTACTGTGGGAAAGCTGGTGTCAGGCAATTTCTCATGGCCTTNGTTTTTGTCTGTGCTGTGATTTCTTAAAATCACTATGGAAACTGAGCTCAGATTGTACTTCTTCCCCTCTCCCAGCCAAACCTATATCCCAGATTCAGGAGGAGTGCTTTAAAACCATTTTACTCTCCTCTTCTGAATAACAGTTTTTGGGTTAAAAAGCCCAAATTGGCAAAAACTGTATAGCAAAAGATTACAAATGCATAGTAAACACTGTTGCATACTGCAGCCTGAAGCTGCTGGGGAATAGTCCCACTCAGTGACTGGCTGTTGTACTTTAAGGTAGAAATTACTAAATTATCTGCTACATGGGTAATATTCTGGTAGAAACATGTATGATCCCAAATGACTTTTTTGATGAGTGCCAGAGCCTTCAAATTCCTTTTTTTTTAAATTTTCTCATACAATTTAATGATGTAGCTGTCTTACATCCGTGTACACAAACCCCTGGAAGTCATACAGCATTTAAATTGGTTTGGTTTGGTTAATTTTTTTGGTTTTTGTTGTCTTGTTGTTGTCTGTTTGGGTTTTGGTTTTTTGTTTTTTTTTTTTTTTTTTTTTTTTTTTTTTTTTTTTTTTTTTTTTTTTTTTTTTNCTTATGGCATACACTTGTACTTTCTCACTATCTATTACACCTTCAGTGCTCCCCACCGTGGCCCCACAGCCCTTCTCACAACTCATTGGGTGTTTTGGACTTGGCATAGGTACCCATGTTATACCCTCTGACTCTTCTCCTTTCAATGCCTTAAAGAACATTTTAATAACCAGTGTGATTATTAACCAGTGTGAAGCAAGGTAAGCTAGGTAATTTCCTTGTACTGTGGGAAAGCTGGTGTCAGGCAATTTCTCATGGCCTTAATGATAATTGTCCTCCTTCAGTTTCTGTCAAGGCTGATATTTTAACATCTTCTAGCAAGGTGGATTGTCTTACTTCCTGTGGTTTTCCTGGTCGCCTGCAGCCTGCATGCCCTGGACATTTTGCACATATCCTGTTGTTGAGGAGAAATTTTCCCACTGTTGCCTTCACTGTTTGTTATATTTGGCGGGAGGCCCTGGTGGTACTCTATTTTAGCTAAGATTTTTTTCCACCTTGTTCATGAAACCTCAGAAGCATAGCACAGCCTTGATGATTTTTCTGTCTCAGGCCTTTAATGAATTTTCCCTTTCCCCCATATTAAATTTTTGTGACTCTGTCTGTCCTCTAATTACCAACATATTGAAAGGATTTTTTTCTTATTTATATTGAACCTTTCTGCTTTTTTTGGGGGGTAGTAATATTTATAGCTACTAATGATAGCTGTGCTTTTATAAAATATGTAGTTACTAATGGGAGAAATTTGCGAACTGTTGCCAGAAGCCCTGTAGGTGTACAGCTCTGCATTCCAATTTCTTGCCAGGGTATAATCTAGTAGATAATCATAACCACCTTGCAAGATGAAAGTCAACTGTCTGTATGATAAGCCAGTCAGGTTGTCTGTGTGCTACATCTTCTGAGGATGCTGATTACAAAACAGAAACAATTTGTGAGATGGGGTCCATCTGTTTTAATTTTGGTTATCTTTTTCTGTCCCCTGTATTCTCAAGCACAGCTGGAATCCATGCAGTGTGACTCGTGCTAGGACAGGGACTATTGAGCAATTCATTTGTGCTGATTTAGAAGAGCCACTATGGTGAAAAGCGAGGAATTAACTCTCATTTGTCCCATAAGCACAAATCAATGTGAAGTCCCCTTCCCCATGTCGTTGTCATTTCTTACGTCTGGATCTGCTGCTTCTACAGGAGATATTCTTCTAGATCAATGATCAGACACCTTGCTTTTTATTTCACCTCCTCTTGTTTTTTGTGTGGATTTCTTTTTTTGTGTCTGTTTTTTGTTTTGGTTTTGTTGTTAGTTAAGTTTTGTTTGTTTGTGGGATTTTTTGTGGGGGGAGGTGGGGGTGTTTGCTAATGAATAGATGACAGCCAGAACAGCTTTGATTGAATATAGTCTGGGCTCATGAAAGCAGAACTGAAGATAGCCTAGCTGAAGTAGCCATGGACTTTAACTAAATCATTAAAATTTCATTTTTGTTTTTCAGTCATGTCTTCCTAATTGAATATTCTGCTTGGAATCCTTTTTGGAGTGATTTGAGCAGAGGATTGAGACGTGCCAGATAGTAGATTAGAGGCATTATATTTGGAATGACTGAAAAATGCATGTGATAGAAAGAGAAACTCACCTCTAGTAGGATAAAGCCCTTGTTAAATGAATACAATGAGAAAGTTCTTTTTAAAAAGACATAAGATAGAAAAAGAAAGAGAGAAATTATACAGGCAAACAGTATCTTGTCCCACTGTAGCACAAAACAAAGTCAGCTCAACAATTAATGCTTTAATTAAGATCCAAACCAGTGATACTTGACATCAGTTGAAAGGGAAAAAATTACTCAAATATTCCAAGAAGTGAAGCAGGAGGAAAAGACACCCCATGCTGAGAATCATTAAGACCCAAAAGTAATTAATCACAGGCACAACTAACCTTATTACAGGAGAGTTGCATTGTCTTCATGGTGCAGGCATTGATTCCATGCTAGGAAATGAACATAAAGACTCCTTTAGTGGTAAAAGTAAAAATTAAAAATTGCTCCTGAAGATTGTAGATGTGCCTTTTATTCCATTAAGAAAAGGATAATGAGACTGTTGAGGGAAGTCCAGTCAGCCAGCTTAAGGGATGCATTTTGTTAAATTCTAATTAAAGACTAATTTCTGCTGAACACTGTCAAAGCAGTGAATTAATTATTGAAAAGAGGAAGCCCAGGGAAAAAAAAAGAAAAAGACAAGATATTTCTCTTCAGCTGTCAGAAGCCACCCAAAATTTTTGTGAGTTACTGTCCAGGTTAACTGTTTATTTACCACAATTACTTGCATAGTAGCATAAAAGAGAGTTCATCTTTCTTCCTGCTGGGCTGTCTTGTTTGCCTGTTGGCTAAGGGCCTCATCCACTGCCATTCATAGACTAATGGGTCTTGCTAGAAGGTAGGGAAGCTAAGCAGCCTGGGGCAGAGACAATCCTGTGGCTTGTGGAGATAGTCTGGGTCTAAGAGGGTCAATGCCCAGCTCAAACTGGCTTGAACACAATGTGGCTTTGTATACAGCCACTGTAAGTGTCTGCGCCTCGTTTTTCTTGGTGTTTCACATTACCCAGGCTCTCCAGGTATTTTTGCTGTGTTGAAGTGAGGTAGAACTGGAAACATCATCATTCAGCCCAGCTCTGATCATTAATTAGCAGTTTAGTTCACAAGCAACTTGACCTTAGCTTGCTAGACCATGGACACGTGTGAACCTACTGGGTAGTTTAAACTAAATTCTTATGCAGAGAACAACAGCTGTTTTAGGTGACATCATGCCAAATACATAGACAAAAAGAGCCTCAACATACACTGACTTGGCTGTGATGTTTCTTCAAAATATAAGTACAAAAAATTATGGGGAACTCAGCATTGAGGTTTGATGGTGAGTATGGACAAGAGTAAATGGGATTTCCAGATGAAACTATGTGAAGGAGCAGCTTGTGGAGCAGTGGGAGTGGGACAGGTGTCCCTTAGGATTCCGGTAGAACAAAATATTTGGAGAACTCTTGTTAAAACTTTATTTGATTTAGGAAGTGAAGTTTGTAGAAGTCTGGGATTTGATTACTAACCTAAGCAGAGAGCTCTCTGTTCTTCCACAGGCTGAAGTGGAGGGATGAAGTCACTTTGAAAGTCAGTAGGCATGTTAGATGTACTGTCCTGGACTGTCTGCTACTGTACGAGTATTGTTGAACACACATCCCCAGACATCCTTCATGGGATCAGGGGAGAGATCTTGGCATATACCTGGCACATTCTTTGCTTATGCCACTGAAGTCTTTCAAGGGATAGCAGGGAGAGGGAGGGAAGGATGTGCATCCTGGTCTCATCCTGATGTGCTATGTGGATATGGGCAGAGAATGCTGCTTTGAAAGTCAAAACCTGCTGGAAATACCTAAGGAATGCTCCTTTCCTACAATTTTGAGACAGTCACTTAAAGTTTCTCATAATTCTGTATGCCTAAAAGCCTGGGTCCATAAAAAAAAAGATGTTTTAGTGGTTGATAAGCTGAAGTGAGAAGGTGACATGAGGAGACTAGTGTTACTGTGAAGTCCTTGATCCTGCTGCATCGTTAAGAACATCCTGCAGACAAGGGTCTTCTTGTTCAGAGTCAGAGCTGTGATTGCTTCTGTGGGATAGGTAGTAGAACACTTTAAAAGTTTGGGCTTCTTCACCTGCAATTCGATTCTTTCAAGCCTGGTCAATGGGATAGAATTAGGAGAGAAGTCTTTTAAATAACTGCTCCTTCTAGCCTTAGCAGCAACTTTCAGATATTGAGGGAAAGGCTGGGGGCTGGCCTGCCAGTGAAGTTTCTGATTCATTATTTGGACCTTCCAAGTTTCCATTGCTCATTCTTTCCTTTGCATAAAAGAGCCGTTCATTTAACCCTGGGATTTTTTGCATGCAGGTGTACATACTGCTTATCATCAATGCTCCTGTGGTGTAATTTAATTTCAGAATGAAAACCATGCATTTTTTAAAAGAACTTTGGAAGTCAAACTGCCTGGCAGAAAGGTTAGTCCATGACAGAAAAGAAAACTGATAAGCAATTACTATGCTTGGATAAAATGTTAAGTGAATTGATTGATAAACTAGACAAGGAGGTGAAGCTGTGTTTTTTTCAGCCTGAAAACTGAACAGGATCATCCAGTTCAGTGCTGGAGAAGCACAGATCATAACGGAAAAATCCTTTCAAAAATACAGCCCATCAGAGCTAGAAGTTTAAGCAGCTTTCCCTCCAAGTAGCTCCCCATTGATGTGGCAGTTTTGGGGACCTAGATTTGGTTTTGAACTTTGCTGTCTCCAAGCTAGTTCTCTTAGCACCAAAGTCCTCTGACTCGGATAAAGGTTCAGAAAGGAGGCAGTCATTCTTTCAGCTTTCAGGAGTTTCATCAGATCAAATAGATTTCAGTTAATGCTTGTTTACAGGGAATATTTCACAATAAACAGATCCTTTCCAAAGCTGCAAAAGTGATGTGATGGTCCAACTACACATCTTTTGTGTTACAGCCTAATTGGCTAGAACACATACTGAGAGAATGTGTGACCAGGATAAATTCCTTTCCCAGCCTGAAGGAATTTTACCTTTTGTTACTCACCTATGAGAGTAGAGGAAGTGCTGAGTGGCAGCTGTTTTCCTAGCCTGAATCAGGCTGCCTTCCAGTAAACAGGGCTAGTATAAAAATTGAACATTTCTTTGATCAAAAGCGAGAGACAGAGCACAAGGAAAGGCATTACTGCAGGGATTAGGGACTTCTCTGTGATTTGGATTATGCTTTTGCTCGCTTCAGTGACTTTACAGAAGGAGGAAGCAGAACTCATGACTACCAGCAAGACTTAATGGGCTGATTATCACCCTCTCCTCTGCACTCTGGCCCAGACTACCCAGAAAGGCTCCACCATTTAGCCATACTTAGCAAGCGTGTAAGGTGGGCCTTGAGGAGGCACAAAATACAAATTTTAATCCTGTCAGACTCAGTTAAACATTGACCTCAGGTCTCCTATTTTCTGGCTTACTGTTTTAAGAAGGAAATCATTAAAGGTAGCCCACTGTGACACCTTTCTCTCACATCTCCAAAGATCCTTGCTTAATGTTATTTTCTTTTTTTTCTCAACATATTGCTGTATCTCATATGCAGGAGAGGATTTGGGACTTTAGGTTGAGGAGAGAATCCTTGTTCACAGCTCTTAATCCTGTTGCCTAATTTCATTCTAATTAATACTTTAGATGTTATTACATAGTTATTTAGATTGATTGAAATTTATTTTACTTGGTTTTTTATTTCCCAAGGGAGTCATCATTTTGCTCATTTTTTTGTGTAAGCTATCTCCTTTCAGCTCTTTGCACAAATTATAATATTTAGGGAAGAGGTCTGGTAAATTCAGAAAACATTAGGAGATAAGGAGGCAGTTGAATTTTGGTGTTATGGTGAGCTAGCATTGGCTGGCAGCTGAATGCCCGACCATCTTTGTTCTCACTGCCCCATCCTCAACAGGCTGGGGGGAAGAAAAGGATAGGAAAGTTGATGGATCAAGATAAAGACAGGGAGACTGCTTACCAATTATAGTCGGAGGCAAAACAGACTCAGCTTGGGGAAAATTCCTTTAATTAATCTCCACTAGAACAGATTTGAATAGTGAGAAAAAAAACCCAAATATTAAAACAACACCTTGTCCCTTTTTTTCCACAGGCTCAATTTCAACCATACATTTCTGACTTCTCTCTCCTCAACCCTGAAGGGTGCAGGGGGCATGAGAGGTAGGGGGTTGTGCTCAATGCATAACACTTTGTCTGATGCTCCCTCCTCAGACTGGTCCCTGGCTCCAACACTGATCTTTCCATGGGCTGCAGTCCTTCAGGAAAAATGGTCAATGCTTGTGTGTGATGCTGCTGACCAGGCCTAGGTGCTCATCTCCACTTTTAAACCCCCATGTTCATTATTTATGTCATCTGTCTGCTTGAAAACCAGTCTTTAAGATTAATTTATTATATTGGAATAAATCAGGTAAATAATACTGTGCAGTCCATCCTTCAAGCAAGTTTTTGAACATTTAACAGAGAAAAAAATATGAATGTACATGCATTTTACTGACATACTTATTTTTCAGGAGGGACCTCTTTGTAGTTTCTGACCCCTCTAAAAGAATAAATATGTTGGAAGTTACATGAGTGGATTTAAACTTGATTTGTGAAATCTCCAACTCTAGTTTTGATTGTACCTGTGCAAAAAATGTCTGCTTGTGGTGTTCAGAGAAAGGGTGATTCTGTGGATATTCTTCATATATACAAATTAGTGATGGAAGCAAATAACCTCACCACTGCTGGTACATGAAAGGTCTGGGGAACAACAATGGTATGAGAACAGAAACAACAGAGAAAACACTAAAATGTATTAAAGGAAAGGAGGGAAGGAGGCCTGAAGAAACTTGACATAAGATGTTGTACTGCTGAAAAGTTTTAAGGATAAAATATAAAACCTCTCCGGAATGTGACAGCTCCAATCTTAATCCACAAACCAGAAAGTGATTTTTAAATGAATCTCCCTTCACTAAAGCCCATTGAGAAAGCTTTTTTTCAATTTTATCCTCAGTAGAATTTTCTTAAGAGTTAAATTATATATTTTTGATATCTGGTGTTTTATTGATCACAATTTGTGTGTTTCTGTTTGGGAGTGTGTATATACAGATCCACCCTCAGATTCCTTTTTCTTCAGTTTGTTTTGGGATGCTACTTTTCTTTCCAAAAATTGGTTGCATATTATCATATACATAAAGACAAGAATAGATCCTTTGATAAACACATGAGTTTTTTAAAAAGAAAACAACCAAAAAAAACCCCAAAAATCCAAAAGGAAAAAAGACAAGGAGAAAAATAGAAAAATACAAGTATTTATAACTATTATAAAACCAATCCAAGCTTTAGTTACTTCTGGAAAAAAAGTAAGTTTATAAAACCTAGACATCTCCTTGAAATAGAAAAATAAACCAGAAGAGTGGAAATGTTATTGTAGATCATAGGACCACAGAAGAGTTTGGGTTGGAAGGGACTTGAAAGATCATCTAGTTCTGAGCCCCCTTGCATGGGCAGGGACACCTTTCACTAGACCAGATTGTTCAAAGCTCCATCCAAACCAGCCTTTCTTCCCACATCTCCAAGGGCGCTGGAGATTTTAAAATGTCTTTCCACATCCTTTGGGACAGGCCTTTGTCAGTATCATGTTTCCAGTCCTCCTCCTTGGCCAAGGTCCCTGGCTCATTGGGACATGGGACACTCCAGTCCCTTCTGCGTGCTCGGGATGGCCTCCAGCTCCTCCAGGCCTGCCAGCTCCAGCTGCCCAAGGCTGAGGAATGAGTTCACCTGGCAGATGAGAAAAGAGAGAGGGGGGTTTCTGTAGGAGTTCTTCCCCAACTCTTGAGGAAGAACTTCTTCCTCTGCTGAGGGACTGCCCCAGGAGGTCATAGTCTCCCTACTGTAGACATTCCAAATCCACCTGGATGCTTTCCTGTGTAACCTGTCCCATGCCATGCCATCCTGTCCCTGGCGCTCAGCTGCCTGAGTTGGTCACTGAGCCACCAAGACCATGTCAGGGAGGCAAGCTGCTCCTCTGCCTCCTGCTGCTCGAGCTCCTTCTCCTCCAGGCTGTCCTGCTGCTGAGGCAGAGTTGATTTGCTCCTGGAGCCCTGCACCTGGGGCGTGCCTGGCCACTCTTCTCCAGCCCCTGTGGATCCTTCATCTTTCTGGACATGATGGTTTGGTGATTCCCAGCAGCCTGCCCCTGGCTGTCCTGAGGAGCTGCACATTACTGCCCTTGGCTCACACACAGGAGAAAAAGAGGAGGAGGAGGAGGAGGTATGGGATGGAGGCAGCTGCCTTGGAGGCTTCTACTCTTGCCTTGAGGGGTACCTGTCTCTGCTTCATCTTTTGCCTTTGGCTGTACCCCTGGGCAGACCTCACACCTGGTTTACTCCCTCACCATACCTGGGGCTGCCAGTGGAGCCTGTTCAACATCTGGATCTGCCTGCTGCACTCAGGTTGTACAGGACTTCGGCCTGGCTGGTGATGATGCTTCCTGAGCTGGAGTCACCCTTGGCTTAGAGAGTGGTCAAGTTTTCTGCTTCCTGACTTTGTCCTGATAGGTTTTTGCTTTCTCCTTTCTGTCTGTGCAATTAGTGATAATGATGTGTGGGTAGTAGCACTGCCTTCCTGTTTTGTTTGGAAATCAAACAAGATGGTGGTGGGAATTAATTTTTATGTGATTGCAGTCACAGGTTCACTAATTATTTTGTGAGACTGGGTAGGATGTGTAGAATTGTGATTTTGGATTGCTGTAAAGTCCCATTGTCAGACTGCATCCTGCTCTGATTCCCCCTTTGGGAGCCAGGCACTAGAAGCTGGAAATTGCTGCCTCCAGTCCACGCTCACCCAAACCCTTTATCAGATCCAGCCTTTAGATTATGGATGTGTATAGCTGTTCTGTCTAAGTCTCCAAAACATTTTTCTCCTTGTCAGCATCTTCTGTCCTCAGCCAGCTCTCTGATTGAGAATCTAATTATGGCTAGTCAAGGGTAAATTTGATCAGAGATGTTACTCTGCCTCTGAGCTCCAAAGGCACGCCTTGCTGCTCCAACATTATCAATGTTCCAGTGCTCCTCTGGCCTTCAGGATTCCCTTCACCTTACAGTGGTTCTGTATCTTTGCTAGACAATGCAGCACTACAGACTCGCAATAACTATATCGCTCTTATTTCCAGTCATCAGCAGTTTGGTTTTGTAGAGATTTTCCATGTTTTAGGAGGAGTTCCTGTGTTTTATTTTGCTATTTTCTGCAGCCTCACACTTACTGAATTTCTGTTCTATAGGGTTTTTCTTTCCTTCCGTATGTCAGAAGAAGACATTAAAAAAAAGTCCCTACAGTTTGCTTTGGAATATTTGGAGAGGGTACCTTGATTGAAAACTCTCCAATAGTAGGTTAATTCAGGTCTTGCAGCAATTCCTTAAGCACATCTCACAATAACCTGCCTATTCTAAAGAAACAGTAGGCTGGCTTATGTATTGTCTTTATTATACCAAATAATCTTTGGCTTGTGCTTCTCCTATCTCTAGCTAAATTTGCTGCATCATATTCAGGCCATGAGAGCATGCAAATGACTGAAGAACCCCTGTCTGCTTCAAAAGTGCTCTTGAAAATTTCACTGATAATTTCCAGTTGTTTAACTGCCTGAGCTGTGTTTGAGCTGTGTGAATCTACCATTCCATTCAACACAGCTTGTTTTAATCTGACCTTGCTCAGTCATAATGTGGCTAACAAGTCAAATTTGGTTTTATTTTACTTTCCATAGCTAGGGGGAGTATTTTTGCTGCAAATATTTGTTATTTTAGCATTACTATGTCCTTCTATCTGCTAAACATTTTATCTTCTATGTTCATCCCTTAGAAAAATTCCCACCAAAGGCCTACATCCCAATTTGCATTTGTGGACTTTCCTTCCCAGCCTCTAGAGAGAGCAGTTTTGAGTCCTATATATCAGAACCAAGTAGTAACTTTGATCTTTAATTTTGGGTATTTTTTGCATTATGAAAACCTTTGTTTTAAGAAACATGTTGTTGCTTGGATACATTTTGAGTTTTTTTCCTCTTAGTAAAGACATACTGTTTTCTGTAAAAGGAGTTGGAGGGTAAACAGCTTAAACTTGCATAACAGATTTTAATTGTTCAGATGTTTAACTTCTGCCCAGTGTGGGCACCTAAAAAACATAGGGACAGATAGATCCAACCTGAAAGTATTTGAAATGTGACTAGGAAGCAGAACAAAGCAGAATTCGGTGAGAAAAGAGACATACCATGCCACTGTCTGTTCATTTGCCTAACTAGAGAAAGCAGGTTTTCAAAGTTAAACAAGTACCTTTGAGCTGCTCATTCTCATCTTTTTACAGCAAATGGAAATAGTAGAAAATTTCCAGAGTAAAATTCACCTCAGCCAAAGGTAAGTGCCCATTCCCACCCTTCCTTAACAGTCATGAAGTTATAACAGGTATGGGTAATACTTTGTGTTGGTTCCTCTGGAGTTTCCTGTCTGGCTGTCAGTGAATCTCAGCTGGCAGTAATACAGCCTGCAAGAGAGAATAAATGTTGATGAAAAATTAGCCCTACCAAAAAACCCCAAACCAAACAAAAAATTTAAATTTTAATTTTCAGTCAGATTAACTTCTGAGCAGAGATCCTGAAAACTGAAGTCCTGGCATTTGTTTGTTGGGGGAATGTGACCCAGTCTGGGGTAGAACAGGGCTGGTCCTTCTGGGTCTGCTGTAGTCTTGGGTCAGTTTGGATGTTTAGAGTTTATGTGGGTTCAGTCATGGGATTTAAAGGGGCTTGCCTCAGTGTGGATTGATTTAAAAGTAAAAACATTTCTAATGTTTTAGGAGGAGCCATATTCTGAGTACTTTTTTATCAACTTGATACCTCTGACATCTGCAGTTAAATATGCTGCATAATTGTTGGAAATCCATTCTCATTATGTTCAGTAGTATGTACCCTCAGCAACTTACTTGACACCAGTAATTGCATTGAGGAAGCATTTTTATGTGCTGAGAGCACTATCTCAATTTCTGTCAGTTGCTTTTTTGTAAAAGGTGGTTTGGTTACTGTTTTTATTTGCCTTACAGAGTTGATCGCTTGAAAAACCATTTAATGAAGGAATGGTACAAGAGTTCATTTCATTTCCCAGTCCCTAGCCCCCTGGCTTTTTTCCATTTATGAAAGGATAGTGTGTATTAGGGACCAATGTTGGCTGGTTTCAGTAGCTGTTTTGACAGTGCAATTATTGTCAAAATTGTTACAACAAAGAGGCATTTTAAACTTTAAAACATACATGTAGCAGGTTTGAGCTCCAGGGCTTTTGGATCAGTTAACTATTCCAGAAAGTTTGCTGCATCACAGAGAGATAAGCAGAACTTGCCAAGTTAGCTGTAAAAGCAACAATCTCTAAATGTGATCTGTGGGACTTGAATACTCTAAAGGGTCTACCTTAAAGTTCTATTATACAATTGCATTGGAATGCCAGGACCTAACGAAATGCCCTATTCTGCCTTCACTACCAACCAGCAGCAATAATCCCTGCTTGAAGGGATTGATTCCTGCTATCTTGCACATGAATTGCTCTTTTGTTATGGCAGAAAGGACTTCGAGATTTTTTTGCAGTCTCTGTAAAATTGCACCATGAATGGTTGGTGTTGATCAGCTTTCTCTCCTACATAAAAGCACATAGGCTGCCATCTCTCATGGATGTATTTTGTGTCCTACCCTTTCACATTACTAAAAAAATGCAGTTTCTGGGATTAAATAGATATAATGAAACATAATTATCTTTATTTTCTGATCAGAGGGTCAAGACCTGCAAAATTCTGCTTAAGGGCACATGTAACCAGTGGCAAATACAAGTCCAGATGACTGCTTACAGCTGTGAAGTACATGTCTTACTGATGCTTGAACTGTGGTCTTCTCTTTAGATCTTGGTGCCTCTTTCCAGATCTCTTGGGTGTTCATTCTGCCTCTCAAAATATAGTGGCCATTGGAAGAATTTTTTATAGGCAGTGCTTACTGGTCACTGTTGGAATGCAAGTAAAAGGAAGATCTGGGACTGTGAAGCTCTATTTTCACATTTGTGTGTTTGGCTATTCAAACATAGGACAAAATGCTTTTGCATCACTGTAGAAATGCATAGTAGATATTAAGTGGTTGAATATCTTCTGTCTATTGGTTGGGGATTTTTAAAGTTATTTCTTAAAAGGTCTTTTTGCAGACAGTGTAAAAGAAAACAAGGATGAAAAGGGAGATTTTGAAGAAATACAGTCAGTTTTCATGGATTCCTCTGGGAAGCATTTGCTATTGGTGGGACAGCTTAGCAACATTATGCCTAATTGCTTTAGCTTTTTCAGTTTTTTGGTTTTTTTTTCTTGCCTGGGTATAATCATAATAATTGTGGTGTCCTAATGTATGCTCTTTGAAGTGGCAATTATAAATTGATCCATGTGCCTGTGAGGAGAGCTGTTATGGGTACTTTTCATTTTGTTGTGAAACTACTTCAGTGTGTGTTATGGCACTGGGAAAGGCAGTGTCACAAATTCTCAACAGAGCTTGTTGTGATGGAAAGACTGAGGGCTGCAAGCATTTTTTGAAAGTTTTCTTCCTAAAACACATCCAATGTAGCGTGCTCTCTTTCTGTTGATCCTTTGGGATTTCAACCTCTTGCTGCTATTCAGATTGAGTTCCCTATCTTGGAGCAGGTTTTCCTTTTAGAGCACTGGTAAGATGCCTTTGGGACTTTGCACAGATTTGTGATATGATTTTGGACAACTCACTTTATTTTTTGCTGCAAGCCTATCAAAAATCTAACCAGTTTCTTCAGGATTATGAAAAATTTTTATATTCACAAACATGTATAAGCTTTAAAACCACAATTTCCAGGCCTATGTAACCCAGAAGTGAAATATGATTCTCAGGTAATAGCAACAGTTCTGAAACTAATAGGGAGGATGATTTAAAAATACCCAAAACCGATCATGAGAGCTGGAAATACTATTTAATCAGCCTTGTTACTTAATTTGTTTCATTGGAGAATGGGAGTGGTATAGGTAGAAGAAAAAATTTTCTAGGTAGAGAAAATTCAGGAGACATTGTCAGGGGCCTTCTTAATCCCATTAAAACATTTTGGTAAAATTAGAAACTGTGTGATCTCAAGATTCCCTATTAGGATTAGATGCCCTGCTTTGTTTCTCTGAAATTGAGCTTGTTTGGTTTTGGCTCTGTTTTAAGTCTCATCTGGGTTGCAGTTGGCAGAGGAAGGACAGTGTACAGTTAAGCAGATCAAGTGATATGAACTTGTGTAACTCATGAATGTGCTGTGGAGAACCAACAGGAAAATAAACATTTCAAAGGAATTATATACAATACTGATGTCGCACATTCCTTATGTCTGTTACTGGTTTTGAAGTATTTTGAAACTCATTAGAGAACATCATAAATAAAGACAAATAATCTTTATAGCAAAGTGCAAGTTAAGGAGTTTATTTTCTTGCAAATCTTCCCTTTGAGACTAAGGCATACTTGGACTTGTCCTCTAATGAATAAGAAAAAATATTCTAGTGATAAGGTTAAAGAGCAGTCTTCCTAACTGTTGAAGTTTCTATTTCAAAGCACTAGACATTGCTTGAACATTTTCAGCTGAGCATTCTTATTTTTCCTCCTTCACCTGGACTCTGAAGCAGTTTATGTAAAAACATTTTAAAAGAAATAGCCTTACAAAAACTGATTTTCATCATGATAAAATCAGTGTAATTTGCTTTGAGCAACTGGCTGCTATCATCATAGTGGAGCCCTTGAAGCAGAGTTGGAAAAAGTAGTTGGAAGATGGAAATCTTTGGAAGAAAGTGGAAATCTTTTGATGAAAACTTTTTGAGGGAAATCTTTTGAGAGGCTGTGAAGTAGTAGCACTTGCAGGAAGAATCCTTCTGTTCAAGTCCTTTGTTTCTGGGTGGTGCTATCACTGTCAGATCTTTACAAAGTAACGTGGTTCAGTGGTTGTTCTCAGAAGTTTTATGGCTTTCTTTCAGACACTTATGGTGGTATTTATGTCTTCTGCCTTTAGATAGCTGAAAACTACATGGCAACTAAGCCACTAGCTACCCTAGCCTGCATTTACTGTTGTTGGAGAGAAACTGGCAGCTCCAGAGAGGTGTTCTCTAAACTGCTTTAGAAAGCAGTTTCAGGATGAAATTACCTTCCTTCTTTACATCCTTTTCATCTACTTTGACTTTAAGGTGTGGCTTGGAAAGAGCTCATGCTTACTTGTCTTTTAGCTGCCTGTGTTAGATGGAGTGAATCCCTCTTCCTGCCTCAGAAGATGAATGCAATTGCTTCTTTTTTATGAAGAAACTTACCATTTCCTTGCAGTAAGGATAGGTTAAAGAAAGGCTTAATAGAGTGAAGTGCTGTGCTTGTAAGACTCTCACAGCTGTGACCAAGAACAGAGATAATTTCTGTTTTGGAGCAGCCTGGCTTCTAGATCATAAATTGGGCTGATTTATGTCACAGTGCTGTCTCCAAGTAATGTCATTGTTCATTGCTTAATAAACATTAAAAGCCTGTTTCTAGCCCCCACAAAACACCACGAATGAGAAATAGTTGCACTGGAATTACTCTGCTTTGGCAGCAAACCCAATCCATTCCCTTAAAAAGACCCACGTTAAAAGGGAGGGCACTTTACAGCAAGGGGAGAAAATTATCTTTGGTTTGCTGATAAAAAACAGTCATCAAAGCACCATGTTATTTCTTTTGTGTTGTGCTGAAAACCCCACTGCTAATGTGCAATCTGAGTTTTGCTTTCAAGAAAAAAAAAAAAAAAGTAGGAGTGTGCTAATCCATTGGATTATTTACTTGCCTTTGGGGGGTTTTGGGGCTACTTTCTATATCGACATTTCTTTCTGCATTTCCTATGTGTGATGAACTAAGAAATAAGTTCTGTTTCACTCTGAAATTGCACATGTAAGTTGGGTAATAGTTCAGCAGTTAGCACCCAAACAAGTTGTGAGCCTGAGCAGGGATGTACAACATCCTCTGAAATATGAGGAGGTGAAACAAAACCATACAGTGGGGGCAAGACACACTTAAGCAAGTGAGTCAGTTATGAACATTGTGGAAAGCTTAGGGATTGTTACTGACATGCTGCTCTAGATGAACTTAACTTTTACCTGAATTTATTTGGCTGAGGTTTTTTTAAAGTTATGTTGAACATTTCAACTTTATTAACTAAAGATGTTAGAATAAAAGGAGATTGATTGATTTGCTTGGAAATCAAAGTCTTTGACCAGCCAAGTAGTGATTGCATAGATGAAGCTCCATTTCTAGATGGCAGCAAATCATCGGAACAACACATGGGCTGCATGTAGTCTTTGTGAATAACTGGGGGCCAGTGTAGATTTTGCTTCTGCAGTTGTACTCCCAATTTTTTTTCCCATCTTTTTGCATCTTTTGCTCCAAAACACCACTCTGATTAAGACATAAAAGAGTTTACCATTAGTTTCAATTTTTTTTTCATTTTTTCCTTTTGTGAGCAAATTGTTTCATGCACAAAATCAATGATGATTGTATTGAAACTGGGTACTGTAACTCTTTACTCTGGATTCGTTATTTATTTTTATCAACTTTTTCCTTGCTTTCTGCTTCACTTGTTTTGATGACCTTTAGTCAAATCCATTAGTTTAAGGAGGTGGCTTTCTTGATGACTCACACACAGTCTCTTACTTTATTTTCAGTTTTTTGTAGCTTTTATTTATAATTTAGTCAGTTCTGCAAGTATCTGCTGCTTTATTTATAGTGTAATGTATACTGCCTTTGAATCATGTTGTCAAACTGAGGTTGTTAAATACTCTAAAATACCTTGATTTTTTTTGTCATGTATTGGTGCATGGGTAAGACTAGATGCTGTTGCAGTCTCTTTCCGTCTTCAAAATCCCTAAATCTGTCTGGTTTTTGTGTTTCAGTTACCTTATAATGCTGCTGATCATGAATACAACATTTCTGTTTGTAGCACTCACACACTAGTTTGTAATAATGCAACATGAAGTACAGCAAACGTAAAATTTTGAAAGTCTTATTGAACTGCCTGGCTTTTAAATATATGATAATTGTGCATAAAACATTTCATAGCCTGGATGTGACTGGGAACAGATCTGATTAATGCTTTCTCTAACAATCATTCTCAAAAGATAATGTGTATTAAATGTGCAATATTTTATTCTCTCATACCTCATACAGGAACAAACAATTTGTACATTTTCATTTACTTCTTTCCTGGCTCTATTGTCATGACGTACAGTAGAAATAATTTTTGCCAGGAACACTTGTTGTGAGATTAATTTTGAAGTGGTTTTTCATTTCCCTGTTTTGTTTGACGTTGAATCCCAGAATCACAATGTGTTTTCAAGAATTGTCCCTCCTGCCTCCTTTCAGTTGTGTAACATTGCCAGGGACTGGGAGGGCTTGGCTTATGCTAACATGAATTATTTGGCTGTTTATCCTGCTGACTTATTAAGGTATTATGCTTAGTGCATAATTAGCAAAAGCCTTTGGTCTGTAAGATAGGAGATGTTTAGAGGTGCAAGGTATGTGTGCAATTTTGTTTCCTTCATTTTCAGATGTCATTGACCTCATGTATTTTTGAATCATTCTAGTAAAGAAATGTGAAGTTTTCTTTCTTGATTCTCAGGTGAATTCATTTGAATGCATTAGGGTACACCAGTTCAGATCTTGAAGGGATAATTACCTCAAGCAGCAAATCCCACTGAAATAAAATTTGATAATTTTGCTTTCTGAACTGACCTGCCTAATTACTTTTTTTCTCACAAGTCCAACTAAATCCTCTCTGCTTGTGACATAATGAAGGTTCTGAGATCAAGCCAACCAATCAGACAGAAAGGCCCTCTTCTTGCAGCAGAAAAGAACTGGGTGCTCTTTCTGATTGGAACTCAGGAAAAAAAGGAGAGTTTATCATTCTTCGAAGAAGGGGCAGGCAGCTGAGGAGGAATACAAGGATGTTGTGAAGTAATGCAGGGAGTAAATTAGAAGGGCTAAAGCCGTACTAGAGCAAGAATCTGCCTACTGCTGTAAAAGACAATAAAAATGTTTCTGTAAACACATCAGCAACAAAATGAGGTCTAAAAAGAATCTCCATCCTTTATTGGATGTGGTGGGAAACATTGTGCCAAAACCTGAGGAACTTAATCCCTTCTTTGCCTTAGCCTTTAATAATAAGACCAATTGTTCTCTGAGTACCCAGCCCTCTTGAGATGGAAGACAGAGACGGGGAGCAGAATGGAGCCCTCCTAATCCAAAGGGAAATGCCAGCATGTGCTCAGGTGGCCAAGAAGGCCAGTGGCATCCTGGGCTGTATCAGAAATAGTGTGACCAGCAGGACCAGGGCACTTGTCATGGTCAGCAGTGATCACTTACTCAGCAGTAATAAGGCTGCACCTGGAATCCTGTGTTCAGTTTTGGGTCCCTCAATACAAGAAAGACATTGAGGTGCTCCAGTGAAGGGCAATGGATCTGGTGAAGGATCTGGAGCACAAGTCNTCTGGAGCACAAGTCTGCTGAGGAGTGACTGAGGGAGCTGTGGATGCTTACCTTGGAGAGAGGGAAGCCCAGGGGAGACCTTATTGCTCCCT
>VZTT01011200.1:86342-115751 GCA_013400855.1 Buphagus erythrorhynchus | reverse complement strand
TTTTTAAATATTAAAAAAATATATTATAATTAAGGCATTGAGAAGCAGGCAAAGATAACTGTTTTTCACCTGAGTAAAAGTATGCAAATGAGAATCAATTTATCTGAAGAATAGGTTTGATGGATTTCCCATATTCTGAACTCTTTTAAGAGAAAGTGAGTTTCAACATATACATTGTTCCCTTGCGTTAAAACTAAATTAATTAAACAAGAAGTCAGCATTTAAATAGTAATGAAGGAACACTGCATTAAAATGATCATAGAAAATAACACTTTGCTCTGTTGCAAATATCCCTATGAAATGGTAGAAATAAGTTGTGTTTTGACTTGCTCACGGAGAGCAAATACAGAGGGCATATAGTCCTGCTGGTAAAAGAGAAAAATTGAAACTCTAAATTAAGACCCATAATAAATCAATGATTATATAATGATCACAGTACAACATGTAAAATTCTATCAAGCAAAATCCAATAACAAGTGCAAATATAGTAGATAAAATGATTGTCTGCAGTTAACCTGCAAGCTTCAGGGAACAATGAGAGCTTGAATATTTATGTACTTAGCAAGTTTATAATTTCTTTTAGCTTTCATAATGTTTTTTTTTAGTTCTGACTAAATGTTACAATTCCATATATTTACTTGAGTTAACTTAGTCTTTAGCAATCCCTTGATGTATTTTTATACAGAAGAAGATAATCAAGGCGCTCCATGCAAGCCTCTGCACCGGGGCTGTGCGCAGAGGGCTCCCAGCAAAGCCTGGCAGATCTCCCCGGGCTGTCCGTGCCCTCGGGAGCTCAGCCATCCCTGGCTTCCCTGCTCACCCTCCGGGCACCCAGAGCTGGGAGGCTGCGGCCGCCTGGAGAAGCGGAGCCTGGAGAAGCTGAGCCTGCTCTCAGGGCTCGCTGTCTAAGCCGAGCCCACTGCAGGGAGGTTGGATGGATGCGGGGAGTTCCCTTGGAAGGCGCTTAATGCAGCTGCAATGATGAGACATTAGGGGGAAGGAAAGGAGGAGGTGCAGGCGGGAGAGGCTGCCCGGGCAGCGCACAGCGCGGAGTGCCGCCTGCCGCGCTGCTTTTGTGCCGCTCATTGTGGGAAAGTTTTGCAATCGCCCTAAGAAGGAAATCCAAGGTTTAAAACCATGTGGTGAAGTGCTGCACTTGTCGGGGCAGGCAGTGCCTGGGCTGTGACGTGTGCTGGCCCCGAGCCCGGCAGCCCCGGGCAGGGACAGAACCAGCCCGACACTGCTCTGACAGACTCTGCTCTGACACACAGTAAGTGCTCTGACACTGCTCTGACACTGCTCTGACACACAGTGAGTGCTCTGACACTGCTCTGACACACAGTGAATGCTCTGACACTGCTCTGTTACTGCTCTGACACACAGTGAGTGCTCTGACACTGCTCTGACACACAGTGAATGCTCTGACACTGCTCTGTTACTGCTCTGACACACAGTGAGTGCTCTGACACTGCTCTGACACACAGTGAATGCTCTGACACTGCTCTGTTACTGCTCTGACACACAGTGAGTGCTCTGACACTGCTCTGACACACAGTGAATGCTCTGACACTGCTCTGTTACTGCTCTGACACACAGTGAGTGCTCTGACACTGCTCTGACACACAGTGAATGCTCTGACACTGCTCTGTTACTGCTCTGACACACAGTGAGTGCTCTGACACTGCTCTGACACACAGTGAATGCTCTGACACTGCTCTGTTACTGCTCTGACACACAGTGAGTGCTCTGACACTGCTCTGACACACAGTGAATGCTCTGACACTGCTCTGTTACTGCTCTGACACACAGTGAGTGCTCTGACACTGCTCTGACACACAGTGAATGCTCTGACACTGCTCTGTTACTGCTCTGACACACAGTGAGTGCTCTGACACTGCTCTGACACACAGTGAATGCTCTGACACTGCTCTGTTACTGCTCTGACACACAGTGAGTGCTCTNCACTGCTCTGATATACAGTAAGTGCTCTGGCACTGCTCTGACACTGCTCTAATATACAGTAAGTGCTCTGGCACTGCTCTGACACTGCTCTTTCATGCACTAAGTGCTCTCTGCCTCTCATCCTGCCTCCTCCCATCCCTTGGACAGTCTCTTTGTTTGTTTAGTTGTGGGCTGCCACTGTGGCCTTTCTGCACATCTCGTTGTCACTAAACCTTATGAAAAACTTTATGTAAAGTGCAAAGGTACAATTCTACAAGTTCAATATTTTTTTAAAGGATAAGCACTGTCGGGAGCAGGGTATTTTATCACTCCACAGAAAAACTATTCATTACCCCTAATTCATAAATTAAAGCCTTTATCATTTTTCTTGCTTCATATAATTTTAAATACCACTGGTGTCAATGATTCACTGGTTTGCCAAAGTTCAGATTATCATAGCGTGATTATGGAAAGTGTGTTTGCTTGATTAGGTGAAACAGAAGTATTTCTACAGTTTAACATTTTCTATGAGTTCCAGGTAGATTATTAGCCTGGCACCATAAATAAAATTTTTTATTTAAAATTTAATATGTTACAAAGAAAACCATGTCAGTGATTTGGATACTGTTTATTTAACAGAATCAGATGTTTCACAAAGTTAATCATCAGCAAAATACAAATCAATAAAGAATGTATTTGCTTTAGAGAACTCTGTCTTCCAGCTCCTATCGGGTAAGTCTGACTTCATCATACTTTAATTATCTATAGCTTACTTTTAAAATGATTTTTTTTAGAAGCTGCTGAAGATGGTCTAAGGAAGGTTAGATCCCTTTAGAAATTTCATATGTTACTTAGTCTGAAATACATATGCTTGCTTTCCGTAGTCCCCTCCTACTGGAGTAGGATTTGCAACTAAAATTTACAAAATTCAAATTCGAGTTCTTATGAGGCCTTATATCTCTTTATGAGACATTAGTGCCTATTTTCAGTCATTAGGAGTTACCTTTAGGGGATTGTTGGGTTTCTCAGAGTGTTGTCCTTTTCGACATAGGTGGCCATTCCTCAGGGAATCCAGGTAACCCTGGGCATCTCGCTTGGGAGAATGGAACTCTTCAAGAACCGGGTGTTGTTTGTGGGTTATCCTGGGACCCTGCCACATCCCCACAACCCTGGTGGCAAAAATCTCCCACAACTCTTAGGTGGGCTCCACTCATGGCTCCGTTGGCCTCAGGGGCCTGCAGGAGGAAAACCTTGAAAGTTCCCATGTGACTGAAACAGCGTGGCACGTTTAAGATTCCAGTGTCTGGAAAATGTTAGAGGCTGATTTCTTGTCATCTATTCCTCTACAGTCTTTAATATAAGTGCAAATGTATATATTGGAGCTAACTAGTTGATTTTGGTACTAGTGCACCAGTTTTCCACAGACAAATTTGGCAATAGTTTTTGTTTTTTTTTTTTACTTACTATCTTTCCAGATGTCTCAGTATTAGCTGCTTTCCGCTGATCAGCTTAATCTACACTAGGCAACATAGCCAAGATGACTCGTTAAATCAGAGCCAAGTTTTAAACTTAAAACTTCATCAGTCTTATTAAAATATCTACATTTATCATCTGTCCTGCAGGGAGCTTGTGAAGGCTAGCAGACTTACAGATAGTCATTATTTGTTTCTTTTAATCAGTGCTCTCCTTTCCCTTAATATATCTTTACCTACCATATTGCTTACCCTGTTTTCTCCTCTGTCATAATTTGTGGTTTGATTCTACATTTATCCAATAAATAATGTTACTCATTCAAATGCTGGCAGAATGGTAGTATTCACTAGGAAAATCCTCAGAAATATAATAGCAGAAGCCTCCTGGATCACACCAAAGGTCCATTTAATCTGCAACAGTGATCAAAATTGATATCTCAGAAAGAATTGGTTCAAGTGTGGTGAAGATGTTTTTCTGACAAACTGTCCTAACCTCCAGCTGCCTGGGGACTTTCCTTTTCTACAAAGATTTCTAAAAATCTTCAGTGAGTTACCTATAACTTTTCCATCTATCCAAGAAAGTTCGGGAGCCTTTTAGAAAGCAGGTGTCACAAAGGAGGTGCACTAGTCCTTAATTAGTTACAGTAGATACTTTGAGCACTCTTTAATGTCCTTCCTGAGAAAAGATGTGAGTGTGCTGATATCTCAAGTAGTGTCTCACCACTGAGTAGGTCTGAAAAAACTTTGGAACATGCAGTTGTTATGGCAGTAGTAGTTAAACATAGCAATATTTTTCAAACAGGAGAAGGAAAACCATGGACAGACCAGTCACTGCTGGCCAGCTTAAAGAAAAGTCGCTGTTCCAAGACAGCAATGGCAGTGCAGTTCCTGCCAAGACTGCGTGCCATAATTGTTCCAAACTAAAGGTATGGAAGAGCCCTCACTGCATATTTTCTCTGCACCCCTGAATTGCCACTTGAAGTCCTATCAAAATTCAGTTAGTTACGTGTGGCACTGTTTGATACTTTATGTGCTGGGAAAAATGGTCTGGGCTGCGTCCATGGGGGGATGGAAGGGATTTGGGCAGCGGGGTGGGGGGTTCCTTTCTGCCCTGCTGTGCTGGAGCTCCACCTGCAGAGCTGCCTCCACCTCTGGGTCCCAGCACAGGAAGGACAGGGAGCTGCTGGAGCCAGCCCAGAGGAGGTGATCAGAGGGATGGAGCAGCTCTGCTGTCAGGAAGGCCTGGGAGAATTGGGACTGGAGAAGAGAAGGCTCAGGGGTGACCTCATTATGGCCTTCAAGTACCTGAAGGAGCCAACAAGAAAGATGCAGAGAGAATATTGACAAGGGTCTGGACTGACAGGACAAGGGGGAACAGCTTCAAACTGACAGAGAATTGGTTTAGATTGGATATTAGGAAGAAATTCTTTCCTGTGAGGGTGATGAGGCTCTGGCACAGGCTGCACACAGAAACTGTGGCTGCCCCATCCCTGGCAGTGTCCAAAACCAGGTTGGATGGGGCTTGGAGCAACATGGTGTAGTGCAAAGTGTCTCTGTCCATGGCAGGGGGTTGGAACAAGATGATCTTTAAGGTCCCTTCCAACCCAAACCATTCTGATTCTATGGTTGTGACTCCAAGCACATGGAGTCAATAAATGTGCTCAGAAGTTAAGAAATGATGTCGTATTTTACTAATAATTAATTTAGAAGTGTGCTATAGTCACAGTGGTAGTTGCAGACAGATCTTTTTATTCATGCTTTTTAGAACAGGAGGAGAGGTAGTAAGATATACTGTGATATAAGTACCAGAAATGAATATCATTATGCTGCAAGTTTTTCCTAAGGAAGGAAACAACTGAACCAATATGTACTAGACAGTTAGAAGGTGCATACCATCAATGCCAATTTTCATTTTCTTTAAAGTAGCAGAGTTTTTGGAGGCCACCCTGAAAAAGAAAGTAAAATCTGTTTTAATGATAACTATCTGAAGATTATCTTCACAGAAAATTAGAAAGCAAAGCATATGATTTTTGTGCTTCTTGAGTGGGTTGCTCAGACATCCAGCCATGAAGCAAAAATTGTTACTTTGCAAACTCAATTGTTTTCTCTCTTCAGATATTTCTTGGAGCTCTAGCTTTTTCCTTTTTTGCCAAAGGATTTTCTGGAAGCTACATGAAGAGCATGTCCAGTCAAATTGAAAGGAGATTTGAAATCTCATCATCAATTGTTGGCATTATTGATGGCAGCTTTGAGATAGGTATATGTACTTTCTTTGAAAGTGGATAAGTGCTTCTTAGTACACTTTAACTCCCCCCCAAAAAATCTATTTTTGTGCTGGCTCTCTCCTGTTGATGCAGGTAACTTAATGGTGATGGTGTTGGTGAGCTACCTTGGACCAAGAGTTCATCGGCCAAAAATAATTGCTGTTGGGTGTCTCATCATGTCTGTAGGAGCTTTTTTGTCAGTGATGCCTCAGTTCCTAATGGGACGGTAAATATGGAGAGTTTTCATGTTATGCACTAATTGAACTTGATCATATGAAGTGTGTTCTAAAGCATACATCTGAGTTAAAAGCTTGATAGTAGTAGTTTGTTCCAGCTATTCTAGAAGGAAAATAGGTGGATTTTTTAATATTAATTTTCTGATTTCCTCTCTGAAAGCTTACCTCTTGCTACAGGTAAGCAGGAGAGAAACCTCAGATTTCTTCAGAACTTATACATAACTAAGGATAAATTGGGTTGAATTTTTCATCTGGGATGGATATATACACACACACATATATATTTTTTCTTTTTTAAAATGTGTTCCCTTTTTTATATTTAAGTGAACTGCAATTAGATCTTGATGGAAAAGGTTTCTTTCTCCATGGTGACTACTCATGATAAGCTCTTTAAAATGCTGAAGATTTTAATCTAAACTTGGGGAGAATTAAGTATCTAAATACCCCATTCACATTTAAGCTATAACACACAATTATCAGATGCAGGTCATACCTTTCCAATCCTTTGGCATCCTTGCATCTACCACGAAGGCAAGAAAGAGATGCCATTGTGGAAAAACATCAGCCCTGCTGTATGTATACAGATGTGGATGAACTCTGCCTCTGTCCTGCAGTCTAAAGAATGATCTCTGGAAGCAGGTTTGTTGCTATTTAGCTCAGGAAAATATGGAAGTTAGAATCATCAGAGCACTTGAAAATGGTATGAAGATACCTATATTTTTAAAGCCAAACACTGGAAAGGGGCTGCCCTCCACCTTGTGTGCGTGGAGCAGGAGTGAAGGTATGTGAGCACAAGGCTCAGACACGCTTCCTGCACAGCAAAGTCCTTCATGTGGCAGTTGTATTTCACAAAGTTGTTTTCCAGTTACAATTATGAAAGGATAACTGTTAGTGTGGATAACTCCTCCACGAGTGTGTCAGCGTGCTCCCCAGCGCCGTCCGAGGGCCCTGCAGTCACAGATGCTACAGAAGCACTCAGCACAGTGATAAATGCTGGTAAGATAAAGCTCTGATGCTGGATTCCCTTCTTCTGCTTGTCCCTGGAGTAAAGCCCTGCTAGAAACCATGACATATATAAACCCAACCTATAATGATTGTTAAACCCTGTATTTTATGTTATTTTACTGTTGCTGTAAAGCGTTTTCAGAATTATGTTCACAGAAATATAAATGTTTATGGCTTGCAGGATGTGAGAAAACAACAAATTCTTATCTGTGGCTCTTTGTGTTGGTGGGGAACCTTCTACGTGGAATTGGGGAAGCACCAATTATGCCACTGGGAGTTTCATATATTGATGATTTTTCTAAAGAAGAAAACTCAGCATTTTACATAGGTAATGTACAAATGAGCAATTTTTATGCTAGATATTCTGTTCTTTAACGTTTCTATAGTCAAGCAAATACTGAACAAAAAAAATTTATCTGGATAATTTTGAGTTGTACAGAGTAAAAAAAAAAAAACCCAAACAATGCAAAAGAGGTCTCATATTTATTTTCGAGGGGTAACTCCAGGATGGTCTTTTTGCTTTCTCTGACGAGCTTCTGTGATGAAGAGAAGCATAATAAAATACTCATTTCCCCAAAGTGCAAAATCATATCTGTCTTACCTGGCATATCATCTTTAGTACCACATCTTCAGAGAACCAAATTCTTCCTAATTACTATTTCATAGGTAAGGGAACGATCCTTAATGTGAGGATCTGTAATGTAGTCACAATTAATTACAGTAATGTGAATGTATTTCAGGAGCTCTTACCTGAATTTTACATGCAGCATACTTCCAGTTGAAAGCTTTTTAAAGTCATTACTTGCTGAAGGAAAACCAACACCTTGCCAGGGTGTTGTAACAAATCCTTTCTAATTGGGGTTTTGATCTTGTTTTGATGGCACATAACCTATTGCCCAAGACAGACTTACACCCAAGCTAATTAATTTGTTGGCAAACTGATTTAATAGCATGGGGTGTTTGGGTGGCTAAGGGAGTTCAAGAACTGTGGCCTGGAGTCAATTCGGTGAAATTCAGCTGGTCAGAAAGACAGTAAGGCACATTTTCAAGAAGAGCTCAGTATGTAATGCTACAGAATAAGGCCATTCCAGAAAATGGAAGTATTGTGGAATTAGCTGTCAAAAACAAGTATTTCACTCAGCAGTTATCCAAAACATTTGTAATCGCCTCTGAGCTTCTGATTAAAGGTATTTTAAAAAGTTTGGCTGAATTTTTTCTTCTCAGAATCTAATCTGGGAGAGATTGAGACAGGCTGGGGACTACTGGGCAAGTGAGATCAAAAATATAAAGTAAACATGGAGAATAGCATAGATTCAGCCAAAATAGAAATTGGTTTATGCAAGAGAAATAAAGTATTTAGTTTGCATTTTATTAAAATACTTAATTTTTACAATCAGAATAGTGGTTTTCAGTTACTTATTCCATTTTGGTGGACTGAACCACTTTGCAAAAAAGTGAAAGTCGAAACAGACACAGAGCAGACATTTATTTTCTTGCCTAACTTTAGTTCTCTTCTCTACCTTATTTTTTATCATCTGTCTGTATCAATTTATAAAGTGTTTCTGTAAAATACAAGCATTAAAAAATTGTCCTGTAATAAAAAAAGTTAGTGAAGCCTTGCTGATGAATTTTGAGCATTAATCTTGTTATTTGACCCTGAACAAGAAGTCTCGGTTTTGTCCCTCCTTTTTCCTTTGTCTTTTGATGTTTTGTTGAGTAAGAACATAAGTTATTTTGAGGCAGAGACAGCATTTTCTTAATAAAATGGACTGCAAGCATTTTGGTAGGGTTGTGGTGACAGCAATAATACCAGAGTTGCCACGGGAAGGAACAGAAAATTTAGCATATTTGTTAAGATGTAACAATTTATTACAGAAGCTCTGGGTGATAAACTGAGCAATCACTATATTCAGAAGAGAGTTTTCAAAACCAGCTCTTTCTCAGGAGGGAAATCTCTGCAGTAGAACACAACAGGATTTACAAGCACAGTGCTGGATGTGGCAAGGACAGGCATTTGGTAAAGAATTCCTTCTTTTCTCATGGAATGAAGCCTTCTGCAACTTCAAGGTGTCAGTTCCGCACTAGAATTCAGGAATCCAAATTACTGAGCTGTAGTTTGGTCCTGTTACCTCCTCACAACTAAACTTCAACAGAACAACACAAGTGGCAAGGGAATGTGAGAACCTGTGCTTGAGTTATTTTGCAGATATTTTATTTCATGTTGGTTGCCGGTAGTGGTCACCAAAATGAAATTGTGCTGTATTTACACATCCAGTCAGCAAAATGCAGTGTAGCTTCCTAGGTTTCTGTTAACCTGCACAGTTTATTCATTTGCTCCTGGGGGTTCTGTTAACCTGCACAGCTTATTCATTTGCTCCTGGGGGTTCTGTTAACCTGCACAGTTTATTCATTTGCTCCTAGGGGTTCTGGTAGCCTGCACAGTTTATTCATTTGCTCCTAGGGGTTCTGGTAGCCTGCACAGTTTATTCATTTGCTCCTAGGGGTTCTGGTAGCCTGCACAGTTTATTCATTTGCTCCTAGGGGCATCCCACCTTCTGATCTACACTCCAGCTGTGGTTAGGGCAGCTTGCTCCTTATGTCCTTGCTGCTCAGGACATTCCATAATGGCCTGAGCCCCTCTCCTGCCTGCTCCCTCCTCTGTCGTTTCCCTGCCCTCAGAGAGGAAGGCTTGCCTTGTCCATGCAGCGTTTTGCTCCGTCTCCCCTCTCTTGCAGGCCTGGTGAGATCCTCGGGCATGTTTGGGCCCACGCTGGGCTTCCTGCTGGGCTCGTTCTGTGCCAGCCTCTGGGTGGACGTGGGCGCCGTGGACACGGGTACGGGACCGGCGGTGGCACCGGGCGGAGGGCTCGGGGGACAGGGACCTCCCTGCCCTGGAACACCTCACCAGTTCACTGCCCCAAAACAGGGCTCTCCAGAGAGGAGCTCCTGCTCAAAAATTAACATCCTAAAATCAGGTGTTGTAGTGTAGTTGGAATAACTCTCGAAAATGACTCCTACCCGCCACTGCACCTTTTTTATGCTTGCACACACACTTGCTACACAATTGCTGTGCAGCTGAGATGAATAAAATGAATTAATGAATGACTGAATAAAAGGCCATTCCCACGTTGAGGGAACAGTGAAAGGCTCATGGACACTTTCAACACTTAGAAAAAAGTATGTTCTCTTAAAAAGCATGCTGCAAAGATCCATCTCAAAACTCATTTTGTTGTTCAAATCACTTAAAAGTCTCTAATCCCAGGGAAAATTTGAGGAAATTTGGAGGAAAACTGTAGAGTTCAGGGATGGAGAAGGAGGGGACTCTGGGATATTGAGAAAGGGAAGTGGTTTTTTTTGTGGTAAAGGGTCCTTTTGCTCATTTCCCCAGATAGTATTGGAGGATTGTGGCAAGGAAATGCCACCATGGGACTTAATGGACACATCTGTTTTTGACTGCGTGGGACTGATTCTCTTCCAGGAATAGGTCATTCACAATTTACCCAGGGCAGCTGTAGCTGCTCCTTCAAGGCCAGGCTGGATGGGGCTCTGGTCTAGTGGAAGGTGTCCCTGCCCATGGCAGGGGGTTGGAGTGAGATGACCTTAAATGTCCCTTCCAACATAAACTATTCTATGATTCCATGATTTGAATCAAGATGCATTTCAATTCTTCATATGGGACCTCATTCACCTCTGTTCTGCTTTTTAAATTATATATATGAGGATATACAGTAATGTATAGTAATCTATAATAATTGCTCTCCATAATATTTTAACCTATTTTCCTGTCTTTCTGTATTTGATAGATACCATCAGCATAAATCCTAAGGATATCCGTTGGGTTGGTGCCTGGTGGCTTGGATTGCTTATCTGTGGAGCAGTCAACTTCATTGCTTCATTGCCTTTCTGGTTTTTGCCCTATTCCTTACCGAAAGAAGGAGAGAATGAGAACTTGAAGATCAGTCACTTGTCTGTTCAAGGAGATCACTGTAAAATAGACTCCCCAGCTCAGCCACAGTTAAAGTTCTCAGAGGCAGTAAAAGGTGAAAGATTATTGCACAAATGTTTGCACATGACTTCTGTCTCATGGATTCATTGTGAGCTGAGCATGGACTCACACAGCCTTCAGAAAAATGCACGTTTCTGCAGTGCAAATTATTGACAAAACTGTCTTTAATTTGTGCTACTATAATTACTCATTAAGGGCGAGTTTCAATCCTCTCCTGATGTCAGACAGCTGGAAAAAACTTGTGCTGTTTCTCTGAGCACCAGGGATCCTCAGTTCATAGTTGTGAGATGATGTATTACAGCTACAATCCTATGATTATGAAGAGAATGGGGAAAACATCCCACCCCTCATTAATGGCCAATCCATAGCAGGTATTTTATTTTCAGGCTCCTGTTTCACTGAGGCAAACGTTTGGGAAGGAAACTTGGAGCTCATTGTGACTACATTAGATGTTAGAGGGACTCCACTGGATTTGATGCAGCTCCTGTGTATGAGCTCAGGGATGCTGAATTTATCTCGTATAGGCAATACCAGATCCAACCAGCCATTGCTTTTATTTTTATATTTTTATTATTAGACCCAAGGTTTTGTTTGTAGAAATGTGCACACCTACAGCAGATGTGTTTGGAGCTCTTACCTCTTAGGCAGCTGTGCCAAGTGCCAGACTACAGTCTAAATACAGGTGTTTATGTTCACTTTATTTTAATGGATTTTAATCAAGGGTCCCAGAAATTATTCCAGCCTTTTTTGGGGCCAAGTGCTTCTATTTGCTAAACATCACCCTCATGTGGGGCTCTTGTATGGTTGGTGAGGGTTCCTGCTTTAGGAACCACCTTTTACTCTTGGCAGAGGGTCCTAATGCTCTGTACAGACATGGGGAGGGTGTGCTGTGAGCTGAGGAGCCCTGTGCCTCACTCAGGATAATTCGGGATCCCTGATTCCCAGCTCAGCATCCTCTGTGCAGTTTGGCCCTGCTCCTCCTGTAAGGCAGGGTTGGCAATGAGGAGAGCTCTCACCTGAGCAAGCATGTACTGTGGTAGGCACAGAATTATATAACCTGCAACGCAGCCAGAAATTAAATCCAAGTTAATTTTACTATCTAAAGGATGCCAAAACAACTCCTCTCTGTGTTTAGCAGGGTGTACAGCATATGCCTCTCCATTGCAGATTTCTTGCCAGCACTCAGAAAGCTGTTTGGAAATCCAATTTTTGTGGTGTTCATCTTCCTCACTATTCTGCAGTACAATTCCATTGTTGGATTAATAACCTATGAGCCAAAGTTTATGGAGCAACAATTTAATGTCTCAGTGGCAAAAGCCATCTTTCTAATTGGTAGGTACTCGACTTATTTTAAAATTCCCGTGTCAAAAAGGAAGCTTTTATTTGCCTTCTGTTTTAGAGAGTGCTTATGTGAACGTTTTCTGGTTAAAAGGAAGCATGTAGTGGTTTCCTAATTTTCTTACTGTATTTTGGAAATGGATGTTAATTTTAGTGTTAATTTTCCTAGTGCTGCTAATTCAGTGAGCTAGAGGATTATTAAAACTGGGTGGAAGTTTTTTTCACAGATTTGGGTTATTTGTCTGTCTTTGTGTGTAAAAAACACACATCAGACATCAGCTGCAACTAAGTAAAAACTAATAGAAATAAAAATTTAAAATGTTTAATGAAATGTTTGATTAGTTTCCAGAGTAACATATTGATATAAATATTCTTTCATTTTGATTAAAAATCCAAATTTTATAAGCAATAAGAAACCAAAATATAAAAGTTTGAGTCACTTCATTAATTTCAAAGCTCTTTTTCTATTTACCAGTACCTTCAAAAATAAGTACTTTGTAATGTTCTACAAAAAAGAATGCTGAAATTCTAATGTTAATCTAATGAAATTCTAATGTTAATCTCACAGTGATTGATATGGTCTCTCAGTCTGGAAGGAAAACCAGGCTATGTGAGGTCATTGCAGAACTGATATTGCATTACTTTAATCTGAAAACACAATGCCTTGGTCAGCTACAAATGTGGGAAGAACTTTCTTTTTCCTATCTTTTTTTCTGAATGCTGAGAAAATTTTACAGAGATGACCAAGAAAACCAACCAACTGTAAAACCAGAGAAAGGCAAACCCCTCCCAATAACACCTTGTAAATGTTCAGCAAGTATATGTAAGGGCTGGTGTTTGTGAAATAGAGAACAGATTAAATCTAAATGCAAATCATCTCATTATTCACTTTCAGATCGAAATGGAATCCAGTGCAGAACCAGATGCAACTTCTTTTCATATTCCATTTTGGAGCCTTTTTAGTAGCTTTGACAAAGTTGTATGTTTTATTTTATATGAAGTGCATATGAGCTAAGATGTTATCATTCACTCCAGTTTCTAACAGGAATCTCTTTAGGTTTTATTATATCTACATACAAATAACAACATCGTGAAAATGCAGCAAATATTAACGAACTGAGCTTTCTAAATCATAGTACGATTTGAAAAAGACAATGGGAACATGAAATTACTAGAATGTAATATAAATCTTAGAACCTCAAAGAATCAGCCCAAAAATAGCTAGCTGGTATTTTGAAAATACTATAACCAGATATTTATTCTAAAAGAGTCAATGCAAGTGAGAGCAGTTAACATTTTTCTTACTGTCTGTTTGCAGGTGTGATACTTTTACCCATCTCAATCCTGGGGATGTTTCTAGGAGGCTTCCTGATCAAGAAATTCAAGCTTCACATAACTGCAATGGCCAAGTTTGCATGCATCACCTTTGTGGTGGCATATGTGCTGAACCTGCTGTATTTCACGTGCAGCTGTGAGGAGCTCCAGGTGGCCGGGCTGACAGCGCCCTACTCTGGGTTTGTATCCCCCGGGTTTGGGGTGCTGCAGCCATTTGTCACAGCTGCTTCTTTGGGAGTGATGCACAGAGGAAAATCCTAGGTTTTGAAACGGAATTGTAAGTCTGAAGTCATACCTAAATCTGGGGATGGGGAAAATATACCAGTTTTATTTTCTGAATTTTGTTCAAACTGGACATTTCTTTTTTCTAAATTCTCTGTTTATTTTTCCTAAATTCTCTGTTACTGACAAAATACCTACATAATCTGACAAATTGTTAAAAAAGATTACTTTTATTAGAGGCAAATTAACTTTCTATATTCATTTTAAAGCTTTAATTTAAAGCTAGCCTTTTTCTGTTATGTAGGGAGTAGGATGCCAAAGAAGTGTTGGAAATGTCTTCCCCTTAGGCACTGCCTCCAGAAGGGACCATCACTGGATCAGTGTTTATGAGCCCCCTGGGGGATTGCCAGCCCCCTGTGGTGCCTGGAGTTGCCTCTGACCCATTTTTCATCTGGAAGGTGCAAAGTGGTCCTGGACTGTGTGCTGCAAACAGAGGTTCCCCCTCCCTTTCCAGGACCATGGCTCATGCTTCCTTGAGAACCTTTTCCAGACTCCAGCAGCCTGCCACAATTGCCTACTGTAAAAATTTAGCTTGGTCTGGTCCAAATTTCGAGGGTTTTTAAAGGGTTAAATGCAGCAGGACTTGCTGCATTTTTAGTTCAGACAGAAACAGCCTTGTGCTTTTTGAAACTGATATATCCTCAGGGAAATATCTAAGTTATCTTGGTGAACCTGATGTCCAGTTCAACTTTGAGCTTAGTTTTTGCCATGAAAATATTTCAGAGATTTGTGCAGTGGAGATAACCCTGGTTGAGTGCAACATCTGATACTGCAGAGTGAATTCAAAATAGGCATGAACAACAAGAGCCCATATACTGAAAGAGCAATCACAGCTTCTCCAGGAGAACTGAGTCGGGAGAATTTAGCACATGCTAGTATTGTTTCTGGTTCAGTGACTCATTTAGTGTTTTACCTATTTAACAATTTATATTTTGAAGACAAGCAACAGCCTAATGAGGGCTAAATCGCTCAGTTATCGTCCCTTCTAAGAGACTTAGGGGAAATGTAGCCCACATAATGTGTGCTTTTGGCTGAGGGAAGGAAGAAAGAGGAAGAAAAGGCAAGTTTTGAACATTTTAAACTTATATTGTGATTGACTCCACAGCAAGGATGATTTGTAGATGGTGGGCTCCTAACACTTTCTGGAAACTGAGCACTGCTAGCATGTGCTTGGAGTGTCCTGATACAGTGACCTGGATCCAGTGGAAAAAATGTCAAGTGCATTTTGCTGTTTTGGTTTTATGTAGTTTTACATCCCTACCTCTATCACCCAGACATGGTATGATATCCTGCTGCTGAGGAAAAGTGTGGTCTTTTCTTGGGCCATGTCTCTGTGATAAGAGATTCTAGGTATGATTTTCTTTTTCTTGGGGTGAGCTTTCAAATGCAAAAGCAATACCCGATATTCCCACTCAGCCTTTTCATTTCCATGCCTTTTCAGTGACAATCCATAGAAATGTTAATGCTTGATCAAAAACCCCAACAGAACTTTGTTTTAGCTGACATCACCTCAGTGGCCATATGACAACTTCACAGTGCATTGAGTGGTAGCAGATATCTGTCCATTTTGGTTGCTTCACTTTCTCCATGTTTTTCCTGCCTACTCCAATATATATATATATAGATAGATAGATAGATATTTTTTTTTTTTTTACTATATAGTTCCACTAAATAATTCCTTACTTTCTTTCTGTTGTCTCCAGAATGAAGCACCTTTCCTCCAGCAAGCACCTCTACATGGCCAGCTGTAATGCTGAGTGCAGCTGCAAGGTGGACCAGTGGGACCCTGTCTGTGGGGATGATGGGATCACATACATGACAGCCTGCTTTGCAGGGTGCAAATCATCATCTGGGACAGGAAGGAATATGGTAAATATCCAGGCAGGCAGATGACTGGGCAATAGGACACGGAGAAATGGTTTTAAGTTAAAAGAGGGTAGCTTTAGACTAGATATAGGGAAGACATTTTTATCAGCAGCAAAGCCATTAGCAGGACTTCAAATAATCCTACCTGAGCAAGACTATTAAAAACATTAAGTTTGCAGAAGAGTGTACAAATCTTGTATCTTCTGGCAGAAGCAGAATTGTCTTCACTGACAATACTGAAAAAGACAAGCAGCATCATCAGGCTTGTGTTTATATATCCCATCAATAGTCTGGTTTCACTTCAGGAAAATTGGCCTTCAAATCCATGTCTCCTGCTAACTTCAAAGCCCACTATCAATCCAACATAAAATGCTGTTTAAGCATATAATGATATATGTACATGATTGTATATTTTGTCTGCACCTCTATTTTTTCTTGTTGTTATGCATCTTCTTCATGGGATGCCTGAGCAGAAAGGCTGGGTAGCAGTTCACATCTGATTTTGTTAGCTTCCACCCATTTTAAACACACACAGAGCACCTTCTGTTCTAGCAATAGCGTGGCTGGAACTAGGATTTCAGTTCCTTTGTGTCTCTGGAGCAGCTCAGAGAAGCTGAAGCATATCAGTGACCTGGCCTTCAGTCTGCAGAGATGTTTACAGAAGTTTTTTCAGCACCAACAACAGCCTGGCTGGTATGGGGAGTGAAAAATCTAGCTGCTGAAATAATTATTTATCGCCACTGAATTCTGAATAAATAAATTCCTCTTCTCATCTTCTCCTTTCAGGTGTTTCACAATTGCAGCTGTGTGGAAGGACAAGGGCTCGGGCTTGGCAATTCCTCTGCAGTTTTGGGACAATGCCAAAGAGAAAGCTGTACCAAAGCCTTTCCCTATTTTTTAGCATTACAGACTGCATGTGCATTTTTTTTAGCCTTAGGAGGCACTCCTACATACATGATTATGTTTAGGTGAAATACTTTACCTTACCTTGACCATAAAGCTTGGGGAAAGAGAAGCACAAAATGATATTTACTCTTTAATTCCCACTGTGAGGAATGGCATGTGGATCAAATTGTGCCCCTGAGTATTTGCCTGTCCTCTGAAATACAGCTCTTTTCAGAGGCAGAGCAAAATATCTGCCCAGAAATTTGATTTTAATTTGATGCTGAGTAGATACTTTGGTGATGAAAGGGGGGGCATTATGCTGATCCTGAATGCTGGGTTTCAATTCTGGTGATAAGGACGTTTTTACCGGAGCATTGGACTTGAAATAAGATGCAGTGCTAAGCCACAGCCAATGCTGTTCACATTATTCAGAAAAAAACAGGCACTTTGTTAAGCCTTGTGGCCTCACTGTGCTGGGAGAAGTCTGATACTCCCATTTTTTTGGTCAGCTGACAGGAGCAGAATTAGAGCAGGATTGTTTTTTTAAAGTTTTCATTCCTTCAGTTGGAAAGCAGCACCACTATTTTGCATTCAGAAGAAAAGACAGTGTTCTGTGCCTGCTATGTGCAGTGTCTTTATCCTCCTGCTCATGGGTGGATCACATTCACAGGGGTCAGTACTAAATAACTTGGCAAAGCTGCTGATTTCCTGCAGTATTTCTAAGCACAGTGCATGCCTGGGTTATGCACAAGGCTCACCTTGCTGGCCAGTTTTCAGAGCCCTAATCTGTATAATGAGAAGCCTTTGATGTTGACACTGAAGAGAACAAACTCCAGTGCAGGGAGCAGGCTGGGCACAGCCAGGCTCCCTCCTGCCCCTGTGCCAGCTCAGTGCTTCCCTCTGGATTTGCTGATTCTTCCAGCTCACCTGATGGACACAGGCTGCTTCCCTCTGGTAGGAATGAGGTGCTTGTACAGGCAGGTCGCTCACTTTGGCTGTGTCTGTAAGATGCTAGAGGCAGAGGTGGGTTTAAACTAACAAGGACTGCACACCCTTGTTCCCTCTGGTCACCACTGCAAAGTGCAGCCCCTCATAAATTCAGGCACCTGCTTGGAGCTTAACTTATGGGTCTGGACTGTCTTGTTTTGGTTGGTTCACTTTCATGTCCCTGTGCATCATCTTCCAAAAGTATTTACAACCTGTTTTCCTTTGGATCAAGATGAGTTTCTGTACATTATTCCATTTATTTCAATGAGTGTTCTTCTGGGGAAGGAGACTCTTCATGTGAACGTTACTTTTGTTGGATGTTTGCAGTCAGGGCTCGAGGGGCTGTGCTGGCTGAGCCCCAGTGCCCGTGCAGTGGGGATGTGCAGATGCTCACAGCAAGGCTGTAGCTGCATTACTCTGCTCCTCAACACACTGCTTTTGTTTCCTTTTCAGATCTGTTTCTCCAGACCTGAAGTCCTTTGCTGTTGGGATAGAAACTTTGGGTGGTAGAGTACTAGGTAAGACTTCATTTCTTTGTGGTTTTCAAGTGGGTAGTCAAAGAAGCCACAGAGCTAGACCAAAGTTAGCCATTGCAATGCCCTTGCTCCAGAGAAGAACAAAATAAATTTTCCAAAATTTTTCTTTGTAAGCAGACTATACATTTCAAAATATTTGGAGGAGCTTGCTACATATTTCCTGGTATGTATTTACATATTATGATTATCTCTTCAGACTTTTTCTTGTAACTGAAAATAAATTAGGGAAAGAAATGAAATTTCATTTTACTTTTGAGTTTATTTTTTTTAAATTGTGGACGCAACTACCTGAGCTTGATCAGTCTGCATATCCTTAGCATCCATCCTCCCTTTTGCTGACCATTATTTGCTAAAAGCTCCCATGTACTTTGCCTATTATTTTGTTTCTTGAGTTTATCTGCAATAAACAATCATTTAAGTATTCAGACACACAGTCTGCCCTGCCTCAAGCAAACCTTGCCTCATCTTCCCTTGTTTTCTGATTTTGAAACCTCTGCCTTGCAGACCAGCCCAAGTAGTCATTTGGATCTCTTTTCCAATCTCCATATTTTAGCTGAACACTGCAGAGAATCAATCTACCTTTATAAGACATTTAACTTCACAAAATTGCACACTCACCCTCAAACAGCTTAGTGAGGATATTAAAACATTATTGTCTGTCTAAAAGAAATTCTTTCAGTACTACATAAATGTACACTTATTACCCAGTTTCTGGGGAGCAAACGCTTAATTTCATCCCTTTGCACTGCACTAATCACTTTTTAATGGCAAGCTCTTGTGTAAGACCTGAATAGATACATCAATATACATAAATATTAATATGTCATGGCATGTAATTCCACACTAGGGATTGCAAAAGAAATGTTGGTTATATTATTTCTTTAAACAACGAAAGTTAAACTTCTAATAAAAATACCATTAAAGGGAATTGCTAACATTTCCCTTGCTGGATACTACTAAGCTATAATCATCCTTCATTTCAACTCCCTTTAAGTACTTGCATAAATGTTTTCACAAATCTTGTCATCTCAAAGCTGGAGCTGGATGTTTAGTCCCATTCTATGCAGGCATAAGTCAAAAACCTGGAGATTCACTTCCTCATTTCTTTACGTGACATTAAATGATGAGATCTCCATGTCTGAGATCATGCAATGAGAATTTTCTTTGCAGGAGGACTCCCAGCCCCTATTTACTTCGGTGCCTTGATAGATGAGACCTGCTTGAAATGGGGGACAAAGAGCTGTGGGGGATCTGGATCCTGCCGAGTGTATGATACAAAAGAATTCAGGTAATCCTCATTGGGGTTTGGGACTCTGGGCAGCAAGGATCAGGGTGAATTTCCTCATGTCAGCTGTCTGTGCATTGATTAGGGTCTAACAGCACCACAGCTCCTTACTTTGACTAGACCTTAATAGGTAAATAAGCCAAATAATTTTTATTCAATCTGACATCTAAAATTGCGGGGCACTGCCTTAAGTAATTAGTTCTTTTGTTGTAGTCTACACTGAATAATAACGTGAGTGCACTGAGTAATTCTGGGACACTTTGGCTTTGTGGGATGCTGAAAAACTCTGGAGTAGATGTAGCTGTGCAGAATCTCTCCCTCATCCCTCCTCCCTCATTTATTTGCTTCCTGTTGTATAAGACACCTCACAAAATCCACTCGGAGGGAGGACACAAGTGACTGGGGCACTGTGGCCAGGAGCACTGAGTGTGCCAGTGAGGACATGGGGAAGGACAGGGACAACAGGCAAGAAGCCTCAGTGGGTGCAGCTCCTCTTCTGTCAGCCCTAGAATAGATTGCTGTGAGTGGCAGCACACTCCAGACATTTCGGCTGTAAGTCTAAGAGCTGATTAGAGCCTGTCTGGGACTAAATATCACGAGGGCATTTGCTTTCTGCCTCTTATTTCTTATTTTGAAATGTGAAGAGATACCTGGCTGAGAATAGATGATTTTGTCAAACTGCTCCTTATATCTTACTTGGTTCCATACAGAATTGGAAAGTTTTATTAATATAAATGTATTTTGTCCCTTTTTTCTCCTAGGAATGTCTATCTTGGCCTCATTGCAGGACTACGGGCAGGATGCTGTCTCCTGTACTTAGTGCTCTCTGTTTTAATTATGAAACGCTTCAAACCAGATGGCAAAGAGATTATAGATATTAAAAATGCAGAGAGATCAACCAGCAAAGAACTAGATACTACCAACAAAAGAGGAATTCTTCCTGGTTCAAGAACCTCAGAGGAGAGTGAGGAAACTTATATGTAAAAAAGAAACAAACCCTTTTGTAACTTTGCCTATGCTTCAGTTTTTCTGAGCACAAATGGAGTCTAATTACTGACTACAACAACTAGTTTACATTTTGGGAGTTTAGAAAGTACCTTTGAACATTGGCTTTTTATTTGCTTTACTCTATCTTCTTCCTTTTCTCATCTGAAACAACAATAAGGGGAAAAGGTGTTCAAAATTTTGGGGAGCTCTCCCATCCTCTTGCACTCATTCCCTTTCTAGACCAACAGTAGGACAAGCTAAAATTTTGCAAGTGTCATAAATGTGATTATGATTGAAAAATTAAGAAGAAGAAATCCACAATAAGCTGCTTTGTCATTTTCCACTGAGGTTATTTCAAGTCCTCTTGCTCTGTATTTAGTCCTCCCGCTCTCCATGGCCAGTCAGGTTTCCCTTGGGCTACTCTGATGGCCTTTGCTGTGGGGTCCATGACCAGAGCTCGTTGTTCCAGACCTGGTCCCATGTGCCACGGCCAGGGGAGACCCCCAGGGCTGTCAGGGAGCACCTTCTGAATCCAAACTGCACTACAGCTCTGGGGTGTGGCTTGAAAGTGTTAAACAAAGTGGAAAGCAAATGAAGACAGGGGTGTATTAATTTTGCAGTGCGTCTCAGTAATGAGTTTGAGAAAGATTACTCTGAACTGATGCAATAAAGTGATAGGTGCTTAAGTTTCTTTTATTTCTTTTTGTTTGTGTTTGTGTGGAGGGAAGGGAGGGCGTTTTTATCCTAAGGACCACTGTATTTGTACCACATATATATACATTTCCTTCCTTGTTTAAGGAACCTTCAGTAAATCTTTAAATACAGTACTGAATACTTGGAAATTCACAGCTTTCCACAGTCAGCCTTGTCCAGAGAGAAGCTTTATTAAAAGAAGCTCCCTACAGTTACTAAATGGGGAAAGAAATCTCTAAAAATATTATTAGTGTGATATTTTGTTGACAGGCCTCAGGAAGTACCTTGGCAATAGGATCAAACCTACTCAGCAAGCTCACTGTAGATTTTGTCTCCATCACCACAGGCATTTTGCTTTATTTTCTGGAGGGTATCTCTTGTCCCTGCAGCGCTATGCAGGAGCCTAAAACTAGGAAACAAAATTTATTTCCTAATTTAAACTTCCTCAGGATATGGACTAGAGATAATAGACATAAAGGAAATCTATCACACTTTATCTGAGAAAGTAGCAGATCAGAGGGCTAAAGAGATGGATTCTCCATATTAAATGGTTTTATGACCTTTCTTCCACCATCTGCCCCACCTAAGTGCAAGAACAGGGATGGGAAAAGGATTGGTGTGATACTCACTGAAAGGAAGTTCCTCATATCCTGGCCTTTGGGGATGGAGTTGTTTGCATTTTATTGCTTAAAGACAATGACCAGCACATTTAGATGTTGCTTTGTACATTCACAGCTCTGATTATAAACTTGCCAGATCTGGGCGAGGTGTGTCTATGATGAGAGGTGAAATGAAAGGCACTCTAGTACAGAAGATATCAATAGTGCATCTAGGTCTGGAAATTATTAAATAAAAATCCAACTTCCAGACACATCAGGAACTGTACACAGAGAAAATCATGGTCATTCTCCTTCTGTAAGCAGTATATTAATATTGGATAAATGCCTTGGCAGTTCTAGAAACACTCCTGATCTGTGCCAGACACAGAGTCAGTCAGGTGAGTCATACTAACATCATTTCCCTTTTACTTCTATTGTTTGGGTATTTATTTCTGTACACTGAGTTGTTTTTTTTTTATATTAAAGGGTTTTTTTGATGGGAGCATCTTGATTTTCCCAGGAGGTAATGTTTTATCAAAGGCACGCTGATAATTGATGTCAGACTGGAAATGAGATTCTGGTCAGATCTGATGATTCATGCCCAGATATTTAACCCAGATGAAACTTAGTAAAGTGAGGTTTTTCAAACAAATAAGAATTAACATCATTCTTCATATCAGTGCCAAATCAATAGCAGCACAAGCCCTGCCACAGGTAGTATTAAATGAGCCTCTCACTCAGTATTCTGACAACTCCAAGGCTGTCTCACTCCCCTGTGTTTTCAGCATGGACTGTTTTTTGAGTGCAAATCTAGCACTCTCCTGTGAACAGGAGGTAGATGTTTCTTCAAGGGAACAGCTTGTATTTCAACAGCCAACTAGTATAGAACATGCAAAAAATTAAATAGATGGTCAAGCAAGTTGCATTTTCCAAAAGCTTTTTATCTCCTCCTTCCCACAACAGAGAAGAAGTAAAGACATTCTCCCTTCCAGTTGCTCCTGCTCCAAAGGCAAGGCTTCAGCAGCCTGAGAGGCAGAGGGGGCCCTGGGACTCTGGTTTGATGGCAAAATCCCATTACTGACTCTGGGATCAAAATTGTCCTGTGTGAGAGCTGTGACGTCTCTGAGCTCCATCACTGGGAAAATCCTCCAGGAAAGAAGAAAAACCTGTTGTCTTTCAAGTTCATAAGAGAAATTGTTAACCAAGAAAGCCATTTTGGAGGCAAATTTGCAACTCTACCAAGCTAGGCATGCTTTCAAATACAGGCTACAAACCATGTAGTTTAGGGATCATTATAGAGAGCTTGATGGGCCATAATCATGGTAAGTCCACTTAAATCAACAGTCAAATAAAAAAGGCAGTGAGTTTTCATCAGACTGCAGGAGATTTAAGGGCATGAGCCTTGTGTTTACTCAACTCTGAGGATATCAAAAACCTTTTTAATGGCATTTTCAAAGTCCTTCTGTCAGAATAACTACACAGGACAGAAAAAGCTCCGTTATTGGGCATTTCTTTGCTTTTAGATATACAATCGAGCAGACATCATGACCTATGACTACCTGTTTTTATCATCTGTTCTAGTTGTTTATCAAAAAAATAGAAAAAACCCCATCATCCCTAAACCCACAGTTTTCTGTATGCATTAGGATCATGCACCCTACAAAAACCAAGCCCTCCTATGGCTTTTGTGTCCCCATTAGCAACAACTCCTGTATATCTTGGCACAATAATAAGTTGGCAATAAAGTACTAGTTGTTGCAGAATAAACAGAAAATACCTCAGGCTGTCAAATTTAAAGCATTCAAAATGTTTTTATAAGATAGGAGAGAGGTAACATTAGATTTAGACTACCAGTTTTCACTGTGGAGTATGTTGTCATTTTGCCATCCTCAAGTTTGAAATATGGTCATAGTTTTTTCCAGCTGAAACTTAATATGGATGTGAATCACATTTGTTATTTTTTTCTCCAGTGCTACTTTCTATTTAATTAATGCATTTATTCTGAACTACATAAACATAGCTAAATCACAGTTCAAGTTGGGGATTGTTTTCCAATGGGACTAAGTCCTGTTTTTTTAGTTAGGTGTTGTAAACATGTGCTGTAATATGATTACTAATTTTAGTGAAAAAACTAAGTAAGTCTTGAGTGACTAAGAATGTCAGAAAGCAATTGGTCTTCAGATTTCTGTAGATCAGTTTAATGAACTTTAATGAGGGGAAATAAGGTAATTGTTACAGGAGAAATACAGGTTATGACAAAATATTCTGATGGAATCCTTGAGATTTGGTCAGAAAAAAACCCTGATTTTGCAGGAAAAAAACCCTGGGAAGTATTACTAAAATTCTTATAACAGATCTGCAACTTAAACCAGAGACATTCTGAGTCAGCGACTGTCAAACCTAAATAATTCATTTCCTGAGCTGTATTGCACTATAAGACATTTATATAAAATGCAGCATTTTCTTCTCTACAGTCACCAGGTAGGAGATCATCAGAAGAATTTCATGTTTCTCTGTAGGAAATATTGCTGCATAAATGAATGAGTGCTCTTGTTATCTGCAAAAACCATAAATGACTTAATCTCATTTGAATGCATATTTATTTTAATATCTTCTTATCAACGGAACACTGATGTTACATATTATTACCTCTAAAATTAGTATTACACCAGGTCACAGAATCACAGACTTTGTACTGAGTCCTGACAAGATCAATGAAACCTGAAATATGACTCCTGTACTAATAACAGGTTACAGTAATAATAACAATAATAATAATGATAATATTATGATCTGAAATACCTCAGAGGACCTGCCAGGTTTTCTGTATTGATTGCTTCAACATTTTTTTAAAGCTGCACGTGCATGGGTCAGAAAACCATCTCCTAAACATAACAGATAGACAAATTTCTATATAGAATTTTATTCTTCACAGCCAGCAGAAGGTATGAATCACACAAGATTACAATGGCCAAATGTAGTATTAAATCAGTAGGAGAATGGCTCATCAAGATACCTGGTTTGCAGAGTGGAACACATCAGCACATGAATAAAATTGCAAATGAAGAGAAGAGTTTGCTTTAGGAGACTGTGAAAAAGTTTCCCATCGATAATTGTAAGTATGGATCTGCATCTTAAAAAGCTGATAATGAGTTTAGAGGAAGAATTTCATTTTTGGGTGTACTATTTTAGGTAATTTGGGTAACAGTTTTGAGTTTAAAATCATTAGTACTCAGAAATCTGAAAACTCTAGTATCAGGCTCACTGAATAAAGCATTTTATTAAAAAAAATAAAAATCAGGGCACCTCAAAAATATTTTAACTTTTATCTTCCAGGGTTTTTTAAAGAGTCATTTCAGAGCAAGCACACAAACCAGTTCAATTCTTCTGAAGATAAGGCTGTTTGCCAATCCCTGACTGTTCCAATCTCATATTTGTTTTAGCCGGCAAATACCTGAACTTATGTTGATTGGCAAGAAGTCTAGATCATAAAGTCATAAAGCAGTACAAGACAAGCGAGGAGATGGACGTGGCAGTGGAAGGTCCTGTCACAGGTGGGCGAGCTGAAGCTGCTGAGTGCAGCTGGAGGATGCTCAGGTGCTGGAAAGGCGCCGGCCCCGGGTGCTGGGGAGGCGGCCGGGCAGAGCCAACGCCCTGCGGAACCTGGAAACCCAAAGGCAAAGCATGCTCAAAACTACTGGCACTTGAGGCTAAATGAACCAAAACTTCCAGCTGCAGAACTGGTGTCTCCAGGCAAAAACTACTCATGGGTCAAGAAATGAAAGGGTGGGAACTTCAGATAAAATAATGTTGCCAAAATACTTCTGAGCTATATATAATATAATTTTTCAGAGATGCAAAGCTCGCCCAAAATGAGGGGACATCTCAATAACTGTTAATAAATAATATAACATCCTGATTTTTGAAGCTGTATCTCTTTAGAGTTGGAAATATATCCTAAAGCACTTCCTTTCTTGTATGTTTACTGTCATCTAACTCACACAAATGGCAGCTTTCAAAGCACTTACATGGTCCTGTTTCATTAGTGAACAGGAATTAAGCTTTTTGGAACCTCCAGCCATTGGGATGCCATTGCAAAGTAAACTTGAAAGACAAATTTTAACTTAGGAGTTTGACTTACAAATCTGGTTTATAAGTGCTTCGGAAAATGTTATTTTACCTAGCTTGCATTTCTTGATTGAAAAAGTAAGACTGTAACAGAGTAAGGAAGTGAATGCAAACACCCCAAATGCCAAGGTAATCTGTTCAACTTCAGTGTGTCAAAAAATGTCTACCTGAGGGTAACAGATCCTCCAAGCAAAGTTTTGGAAGATAAAGAACACTTCTTCTCACATCAGATCATTCAAATGCTTATGTGCAATATATAATTGTTATTTCCAGCTCAGTTTTTCTCTCTTCTCTGACTCCATAGTGTTGATGGAGACTGACCTAAGAGCTGAAGATAGAAATTTGGTGGAAATACTATGATTTCCACTTTTTCCCTGCAGATCCCAGAAGACATCTGAGAGAAAAACTGAGGAGCAGAAAGGAACAAAAATAGTTCATGCTGATCACGGAGCTGTCACTGCAGTAAGTTGCAGCGACTTAGAATGAAGGGATTACAAGCAGGGGAATAATTCCTTAACAGGATTTTCTCTTTCAAGCTGCACAGTGCAGGAGCTCACTCCAGCATCAACACAAACAATCCCATCCCTGCATGCAGCCCCTACCCAGAGGTCCCCTTTTCTTGAATCAACTGGGCTGGATTATTTGCAGATTTTCATTGTTAATAATAAATGCTTGAACAATTTAGTCTCGTTGCTGTTATCAGTTCTGTTCCTTGCATTTCCAGTCCTTTTTCTTTGCTCTCTACAAAGACCTAAATAACACCTAAGAACTGATGTCTTGCAGAGACTGCTCATGTGGGCTCTCTGCACTGTGTTTTGATAACTATTTTCAGCATTTCATCTGGTTTTAGAGGTAGAATAATTTAGTTAATACATCTATCTGACACATTTTTATTTTGATTGTGGCCCATTCATACTTCCTTAAGTACGTGCTGCCACGTTAGTTTTGTTCTGCAGTTCTACATTTGTTTAAATATCCAGTCCTCCCAAACCTTTTAAGGATCAATAGCAGCATATTTGTTCAATAAATTGCCTGCTGTTTCTTTCCATGCCAATATTGACATTTTTTTGCAAGGTCAAATTGACTGCAAAGTGCATCCCTGCTCCATTGGTGTCATCAATATAGAGATAATGACACCTGACCCAAAGACAGGTCTTCCAGACCTACAAATGCTTGGGTCACCTTAAGAACTAGCTATTGAATTTCCTATATCCCTGGAGGATTTGTCAAACAGGGCTGGAATAAGGGCATTTGTGAGACCTAGATGGCAAAAACATTTCTTACTCTCCATAATACATCTTTTTAACCAACTCAATGCATTCCTGAAGTCAAAGAAAACAACAAACACCTTTAAATCCTGTGTATTAAAATGAGGATTAAAAAAAGACTAGTGGGCTGAAATTAATGATGATTCAGAAATGAGTCAGCTATTGAATTCTCCTTCAAAATCTGTTTTCAAGAAGGGGGAAAAAAAAGAATAGTATGAATAATTGGAAACTAAGGAGCTTTTGCAAGTAAATACTTGCAGCTACTTAGTGTAAGTAAGGAATTCCAGAAAGCATGCACATGAAGGAGCACCAAGAAAACTAATTAGCTCTATTACTGCAGATATCTTTAAAAAAGAACTGATAACTGCTAGGATTTCAGGTGAATGCAGCAAACAATCTGAAATTTTGAAAGAATTTTGAGATCTGACTGCATATAAGACACTTCCCCTTGAAGTGAGTTGAACACAACATCCATGTGGGGTCAGGTCATGACCCTAATCCCACAGGGCACTCAGGGGGGGCTTGCACAGAACTCTAGGCTGTCCCTTATGTTTTCATATTCCACACTGATGTGTTAAATGTATGGGATCTTTTAAATTCCAAGAGTTTTATTAGAAAGGAAAATGCATACGTTTGTTTGAAACTAAAGTCAATTCTGTTGTTTGCTGCACACATATAATGCTTGACAGATGAGCATTTTGCCAAAAAAATCCATTTGATAAATTCTGAAATTTAAAAAAAGAATAGTGATAACATTTAACACCGCTTTAGATGACAACTAATGAGTTCCCCTCCCAGTCTGGACAAAGTAAAATTATTCACACCTGATGGATTTGCATCAGTAGAGGCTTTGTCACCTTTGTCACGTGACAGATTTTTTTTGTCTGTCACATGCCTGTGATGTACTTTATTGCCTGTAGGTTCTACTCCAGAATAAACCTACGGCAGCATCCACGGGATGGCATGTACCACATAAAAAAATCAATGAGCTTTTCTCATGTTTTGCATTGATTCAGACATAAAGCTCATGGCACTGCACACAGACTTGGAAAACCAATTCTTTTTTTTTTTTTAACGTGTTCCAGCTTTGTCTTGAAGAGGAGATACTCAAAAAAAGGAAATGTCTTAAGCAAAGCATGCTTAGCTAATAAGTATTTCTGTATCGATTTTGGACATCAGGTACTTCTTAAAAAGTGGGAAAAATTCTGCACAATTATTTTCCCAAGCACTAATAGAAAAGACAAAAATAATTCCCTTGCCTGCTTTAGGCACAGAAAATAGCAAGATAGAAAAAGACTTTTCTTCTTTCTCTATGTTTTTCTCTTGCCCATTGTGCAAGCACTGAACAATGTAAATTCATTTTGCAGTTTACAGCATGTCACCTTTGGTGTGTTTCTTCTAGGGGTGGTGACTCCACCACTTCTCTGGGCAGTCTGTTCCAAGCACTTCTGTCAAGAAAATATTCCTGATGTCCAAGCTGAACCTCCCCTGGCACGGCTTGAGGCCTTTTCCCCTTGTCCTCTTGCTGGTTCCCTGGGAGAAGAGCCTGACCCCCCCCAGCTGTGCCCTCCTGTCAGAGACTTATAGAGCCACAGGCTCCCCTGAGCCTCCTCTGCTCCAGGCTGAAGGGGAATAAAGAACTTCTCTAGTTCTGATGGATGGAGAATCTCTACCTTCAGTAAATATCACTTCATTTGGAAAAAATGTCCCATTCTTCTCCCTTCAGCTGCTGCGATAGCTGCTAAGCGACTGTCAGGACAGACATTTCAGAACAACTCAGCATTTTGCTCAACTTACACGGTTTGGATATTTTTTTTTAATCTACTTATTAACCATATCCCACTGAGCCTTGAGAATCTCTTTTAAAGTATCAGCTGTCTTGTTGTGAAATGGCACTCGAGTGCTTAGCGTTTTATTTAAAGTAATAACAAGCTGTCAAGCTCCCAGTGAAGTACAACGAAAGCAAACCAACAAATACACAGAGGCAGCTTTGAGTAAACGAGCCGAAGTGTGTGAGCCGAGGGAATTCGAAAGAGTGGAAACACGGACGGGCGCTTTTCCTGCCTGGTGAAGAACTTCTCCCAGAATGACCGAGACTGAGCGTGGGAAACATCGATAGTCGCGATAGTCATAGGGACACACATCGATAGTCACGATAGCCATGGGGACACACATCAATAGTCACAATAGCCATGGGTACACACATCGATAGTCGCGATAGTCATAGGGACACACATCGATAGTCACGATAGCCATCGATAGTCACGATAGCCATGGGGACACACATCGATAGTCA
>VZTT01011200.1:13991-77388 GCA_013400855.1 Buphagus erythrorhynchus | reverse complement strand
TAAAACATAAAATATATTAATATAATTAATATAATGAAAACATATGCCACTGTTTATAGGAAATTCTTATGAACAAGCATTAGCTTACTTTCACTTTTCCTCTGTTTTGCTTACCTGGATCCACAAACCCAATATCCACGTACAGTTTTGCACATAGAGATCCCAACAGGAAACCAAACATGGGGCCCATCATGGCTATTGTGTGCAAACATGCTGAAAATACAATGAAGCAGATGCTAGTACCCTCTAATGGCTGAATGTTGTCTTCTGCAGAGGGTGATCGACCTCTTACACTATGAATCTCTCAGTTTACTTCATGTTGAGATTACCTACATACACAGGAACATTCTCTTCTTTAGAAAAATCATCGAGGTAAGAGATGCCCAGTGGTGTTATTGGTGTCTCGCCAATCCCACGTAACATGTTTCCCAGTAAGATATATATCCACATATATGATGATGGCTCCTTCTCACAGCCTGCAGATGAGAGTTTACACCTTTGCAATAAAATATTTGAATGGGAAACAGGGGAAAAAATCACAGGAAATGTAGCACATGAAATGATTATTGGTTAGAAATCAAGGTATTAAGAACATTTCCCTACAGAAGATAAATGAAAGGCTGTCAACCCCATTATAACTTTTCATGATCTTTTAATGACACATTCTTTCACCTCCATTGCATTTGATTTCTAAAAGCACAGGTATCACCCATCAGAAAAAATGCTCATTAAAAAAATAACTTACTGATATTTTCATAAATATATTATCTGGCATATATCATGTATCTTTAATGTGAGAAGTTTGAGATGGTTTCTGGAGCAGAGCTTGGCTCATTCTCAACCTGTGTCCCATACAAGCAACACATAAACTAGCTGTATTCCATGATGTGAGGAGGATAATAGGAATCTCCATTTATTTCTGTTAAACTCTGTGCAGTTTCATGTCCTGTCACACTAGTTCTTCCACTCACCAACTCCAGGTCCTGGGTAACTGAATCCTTGAAACCAAGGATAAAACAAGCTCCTGTATTTGTACTTTCATTGACAGTTCTGTACCTGATCGTGAGGCTTCCAGGACAGTGTCATTCACATCCTGATGTAGGGAACAGGGATTTATGCTGGAAGTTAAGTTGGCTGAAGCAGCTGTATGTGATGCTGTCTCATACTTATAGCTGCAAACACACAACAGTGGGTTTAGAAGCAGTGCTCACCAGGGAAACACCAGCGTGGTAGGGCTGGAACCACTTGGCTGCTGTTTCCCTAAAGAGAAAGGTAGCAAATATCAATTCAAAGGGCTACTGAAGGAGCAAATAAGATTATTTAAGAGAATTTAAGAAAACCAAAGTACTAAAATTAAGAACAAATAAAACTTAGGATTCTCTGTCTGGAAGGCATAATGTTTTAAGCTGGAAAATTCAAAAGGGGTCATAAAAGTATTTCAGATAGGATTGAATTTTTGCTGTCTAAATTTAGGATCAGGTCCAAATGAGCTCCCTGTGTTGACCCCACAGCCAAGGAGAAAAAGAATGTCTTGAGTTTGAGCAAAGGTCCCCTTTCCATCTTTGATAATGTGTTTAGTCTGTTCAGCTGCTTTAACATGATCTCTCTCTCAGAAATGAGTGCTGCTGAGGGGCAAAGTACAATTAGCTTTAGCAGAACAACATGGTAAAGCACACATTCTGCTTCAAGGAGTTGCCCTGGCTCTGTTAGACCAGGCAGGCTCTTTGTTTCAGGTTGAAAGACACAGGGCAGAACAGTTCCCCTCCAAATGTTCAGGCTCAGGTTCATGAGTTGCCCAGTGTGGGTGAGCATGATACATGGTGTGTCTTAAAGAGTGAAAAACTGTCGAAAAGTCTGGTTCTAGTGCAAGATCCACTAACGTCAAAGAAAGAATTCCTCTTTTTTTTTTTGCAGTATTATACCTAAAATTATTCTAATATATTTAAGAAATCAACAGAAATATGTTTTACTCTATTTGTTATCCCTGTGTTGAAGCTATGGCTGGAAACTTTATCACATACAAGCATAATGCAGTAATTCTCTGAGCCTGGAGAAGGTGAATAAAAATTAACCAGATATGGAAAATCAGTTTGAGCAGGCATGTGCATTTGGAACAGGAAAAACCTGGTATGAGTTCTACCAGCACTCATCCATCTGCAGGCTCTAACATAATTTAATTCTTTGCCTCCTTTCTGAACAAGCCTGAGTGGAAACTAAAGCACTGTGATTTTCTCCTTTTTTCAAGGAGTTGAACTTCCACTTCAGGAGAGCTGTATTCTTTAAATGAACATTCACCATCACAACAGTGATGTGTGTGGCACGTGGGGTTCATTGCACGTGGAAGTGAGGTTCTACAGGCCTTTGGAAATCTAAGGCTAAATATACAACAAATTTCATTTAAAAACCAGAAAGCACAATGCAATTGTTAGGTTACCCAAATTAAGCTTGATTAGTACTTACTATCCCATGAAGAAATGAGGCATGGCTGATAAAAAGCATCCCAAAGCCATGGTAAAGCATCCCACAGCTATTACCTTGGGCCTATGAAGCTTAGCTCCAAAATAGCTTACAAATGCAATCACCAGCAAGTTACCTGCAAGGTAATGGGCCAGAATTAGTGCCAGATGCTGTCTCATGCTCCTCTGAGCAGGTTTTCTGGGGAATATCCAGTACCTATCTCGAAGCTGCCGTCGATGAATCCTGCGGTAGATGACGTCAGGTCAAACCTGCGCTCAATCTGAGTGATGGAGCTCTTCATTATCGTACCAGACAGGGCTTTGCTGAAGTAGCTGAAGGACAGAGCAGCCAGAAACACCTGGGGGAAGATTCAGACAGAAAATGGGAGGGAGAGGCAGGAAAACTAGTCACAGAGGGATCAAATATATTTAAAATGGTGTGGAACAATCATCATCATATTTGCTACTCAAATTGGAGTGGCAAAGTTAATCTTAACCCAAATTACCTTTTGCTTGGGTCACATGTCCCTTTATTTTAGGCCAATTCATAACTGATTCTAACTCAATCACGTGTCATCAAAATAAAGGCTTTAAGCTAGTTTTTATGGTACACCAGTATGAGCAATGTGGTACTGAGTTCCTCTCTGTCATATGATATTTTTTGAAATGTTGCCTGTATGGCATATATCTTACAATGGACAGNTGAAATGTTGCCTGTATGCCATATATCTCACAAGGAACAGCTTAATACTATTTTGTAGTTTGACTGTTGCTTCCACCAACACACGTTGTGGCTTTTGCAAATAAAGATTTATGTGGTAAAATGTTTAAGTTTGTTTAAATATTATCCAGCGATTTCCACATAGTCTAAAAACCAAATAGACTTGTTGGTCACTGGGCAAGAGTTCCAATACAACAGAAACTTGGGTAAATAAACAAGGTAAATATAGGTTTAAACATTGAAATACTATCTACTGTAAGAAATTAAGCCATTCCAAGAAGCAAAAGCTTGAAAGTTTGTATATTTACTCTCTTTTTGCCAGGAATGAAGAGAAAAATCTTCCAAGTGTGGGGTTTGTCCTGAAATGTTCTATATTTGCTCAGTTTGACTGGCAAAAATTCTGAGAATCACCCTTTGTGCCTTATGCCAGCAGTGGTCTCAGAGGGTTTGGCTGAAGTCTCAAACTGCTGATAAGCATGAAAACACAAACAAAAATTACTGGGGTTGTTTGGGTTTTAAAATGCAATCCTCACTCAGGTCAACCACAAAACATTTGATGAAATATGGTTCACCTCACCTTATTTTGACCCTACAAGACTAGTGGTGACAACAACTTCCAGACAAGTGTATTGTAGGCACCTAATTGAGGCTGGCTCAAGTCTTCCACTTGAAGTTGCTGCCTCTCTCTAATGACCAAATAGGAGATCCACCTACAAGTAACTTGTGAGTAAATATGGTAGAACATGAATTTTTATTTTCTTTAGAAAAAAGATAAGATCTGACTATCCCCTGGACCTCCAGTGCACATCCAGTTCCTCAAAATGAAGGAATTAGGCATGTCACATCTTGAACAACATATCTTAATAGATAACAATGGAAATTCATGGTGATATTGCTGAGACACCAAACCTTCAATCCAGTGCAAGAGGAAGTCTTTTTGGCTGGTGGATTTTTGTTTCCTTCATCAACCAAAAGCTGGTCAGGTTCTGCTTCCTGATTTGGGTCATTGACATTGCTGAGTTTGGCTTCCACTGTCATGACTGATTTCTTTACTGAGTGATCTGAACTCAAGAGAAAACAGTAATAAATACAAAAGCACATAAGGCAACATAGAGTTGCTAAGGACCTCTCTGATGAATCTGGTGGAACTAATTAGAGGAATATGCTGAGATGCTGAAACTGAACGTTTCTACTTAGAACAGTTTGGCTCAATGACTTGCATGCTTCATAGCATGCATTTGTTTTAACTCTGAAGTATCTAGTTTTGACATCCTTTTTTTTTTTTTAAAGAGACATGAGCATCTCCCTTTCTACCTTGTCCTGTCTTTAATGCTAAAAAGGCAATTTTGACAGAGGAGTAGGAGACAAAGTCTCTGTCCAGAAATAAACTACATGGGTCAACAAAGCAGTAGTGCTGAAGCACAGGGAGTCCTATAAATTTGCAGGCCATGTGGCTTAGAACTCAGTCATTGATTTGGTAAAATCTGTAGCCACACTGTGCCATCCAATTTATTCCTTTACACTGGCTTGTTGGAAACAATTCTTAGTGACATAAGAATTTATTATTTCACCTAACTGACATCCTGTAAGGATACTCCATGGTTTTTTCTGCTCTCAATGATATGCAGGGTACCCCTGATCTCTTTCTGTTTTCAGGGTGCTGTCTATATGCCCAGATGCTTGAAATGATCTGTAACTCAGCAGGTCAGCAGAACTGCTCCAGTTCCCTCAGGATCTTCCTGTAGCCATAGACAATGATATATCCTTTGACACATCATAATGTTTTAGTGTTGAAAGACTTGTTTTGTTATTAAGTTGTATTTTGGTTTATTGCAATGAATAGTTCAATACTTCATTTTTTTCCTCAGCTTTAAAAAACTCTGTATCTGAGAGATGGGTAGCAATTAAAAAGGACACTTCAGAGAAAAGCTGTAAAGGAAGTCTATATATCTGTTGGCAAAGTTTATTTAAAGAATGAAAATACTTGCCTGTTTATGCAACTCCCACTACAATCGGAACAGATTTCTCAAGGATGATCCAGAAGCCACTGCAGAGCCCCTCAGAAAAAAATGGGTCACTTGAAACAAGCCATCTTCAGATCTGCAAATAGGAATATTGCATATTCTATTAGAGTATTGAAATTAATGCCCTCAAGCCAGAACTCAGAAATCACAGCTCACATGATCTGATGTGTTTCACCTTTCACAATACTCTCCTCATTTGAGAAAAGGGCGAAAAAGAGAGAGAGGGGGAACAAATCACACAAAGAGAGGTTTTATATGCTTGAATGCAGCTGAAAAAAGTTGGATGAACTTTTCCAGTGCTGGAAAAGGTCCATGTGCTTTCCCAATGCTAATATCTACTTCCCAAACTCTTCTGTGGCTATGCTATAAGTCTCAGTCAGCACATGTATCAGGACAAAAAAAATTAGCTGCTCCTTCCTCTGGGCTGCTCAGACAGATAGGAGCAAGAAGTAGAGAAAGGATTTCTCCAAGACTGCAGAGCTACAAACAAAAACCTTATGAAATAAAATTCCTGGTACTCACGAAAAGTTAGTACACAAATACTTTTGAGCAGCTAGTCCTCTGAAATTCACCTGTCTGTGTAATCTGAAGATATAAACTTCTCCTGGTAATTACGATACATTGATGACTACAGTAATATGCTGGGGATGCATCTCATTGCAGGTCACAGGATTGGAGAAGTGGCTTTTTTTTTTTGAGAGAGTTTAAAGGTACAACATGAATCTGGTGGCAGTATCTCCTCCCACCCTCAGATGACCCTGACCTACACATGTATCACACAGATATCAGCTGGAGATGGAAGAGATAAGGCCTGGGGAAATTCCAGGCCACAAGAGCATTAGAAAAAAGATGAAAGGTCAATTCCCAATTGATGACAACACATAGTAGCTGTTGAGCCTGATAATTTTAAGTATTGATAAAGTTGTTATTTTAGATTTTTTTCATTAGCATTTTTTCCATGTTTAATAAATCAAGGGTCTGGTTAAAAATATGAAGTCTGAAAGCAAAAGTATGAGGCTTTCGGCACCAAACGTGCCCTTTCACTAATATAAGTTCTTTAAAACTACCATTCTTTGCTGCACAAGCTACTCTTCTGTAATAATGATCTGAGAGAGTTGCATTTGCAGAAAGACAAGATTAGGCAAGTAAGGTATTGGTATTGTTTAGGTAGTCAATCAGCATAAACACAAATTAACCAGTCTTTCTTCCTAGGGGAAGAAAACAAACCTTTTCCAAAAAGAATTCTAAGCAGTACAGACAGATGAAATCTAACACTCAGTTTGCTTTTTGGAACATTTGACAAATTCACTTGATTTTATGCTCAGTACAGTCTCTTCTGAGAGCCACTTTGGGTGGGAGAAAATCAAAGCTCTGAACTAATAATCAGTGTGCATGGTTTGTGCTGCTGGGAGCTGACAGCTTCCACAACAGCATGGGAAATCAGGCAGCAACTCACAATTCAGCTGCAGAGTGAATGCAGCCAGCCTTGCAAAGGACAGATTTCTTCAGCTTTTCAGGGGACATGATCTTACAGGGGCCAGAGCCTGTTCAGTAGATCTGTTCCTTATTGGATATAAAAAATTTCAGCTTTGTTTTATACCCCCTAATTATATGCAAATTAAATGAATAAGAACATCAACTATAAAACCTCCACACGAATAACAGGTAATAAGTTTACAAAGGTCAAGACAACAGTTTGCTGCAGGTTTTGTAGAGTCTTATAAAAGAAAAATATAGTGATGTTTGAGGACTTTTAAGAATCCAGCCAAGACGCTCCAAGACTTTGGGCTGATTGTCACCACTGTGGGTGACAATCACACAGGGACTGTGACATCACACAGTAGAAGAGCAAATAACAAATCAAGATCCACATTTCCTCCAGTAATTTATGGAACTGTAATGATTTACTCTAACTGCAGTGCTAATCCAATTGCCTTATTGATTTCTAAATACATCCATAGCAAGACCTTTCTGGTTCACCTACTATGAAAAATGAGTTTTACAGAGCTGTGCAGACCTCAGTGCTCATTGTTCAAGACACACAATGCTGACAGCTCAGACACACACACAGTGCATGATTCCATCCCTAAAGCATTGACACTTGCACCAGGACTGCTGCTGGTGCTGCCAACTATAGCAAATGCAACTGGTGCTGCACAGGCCATGTCTGATAGCTGCCAACACTAATGGCAATGCTTTAAAGGTAAGAGAAACAGAAAGAATATTAAAGAGGTTCCTACCTAGGTTCTGCATCCACAACAACAGCAGTTATACTACCCCACAAATGCTCAAAAGGCAGAGAATTCTCTCCTTAAGCAAAGCTCTGCCGGTACATGGTGGAAGAATCATTAACTTCCAACTCAAACCAATGTTTTAATCTTGTCTCCTCCCAGTTCTGCCCTGTGTTAAAGGTCCCAAAATCTATGTTTATCCACAGTGGTCAAAAGTTAATTAGGAAGAAGACATGCAAGTGTGTTCCTTTTGTATGTTCTTGTGAACCATCTTTTTTTTTTCTCCTGAAATTGTCTAGATTATAATAGTTCACACCTTCCTGGTGTTTAAAAATATGGTGTCCCAACCTTAGAAATAAACCTGTTTCCAGTGCATTTTGTTATGAAGTTTTATTTTCATGGTCTGTGGCTACAGTCCATTCAGCTCAGATCTTCTAGAGCTAGCCAGGGACTTGCAGGAAGAGAAAACGTAGTGCCTTGGAGACATGGAACAAAGGGGGTGTTCAAGAATCAGTCATGCTTAGAAGGCTGTTCAGATTTATAGTTTATTGCTATTAACAGTGAAGGCAGGTGAAAATGTAAGTGTATTAGGGCTGTGTGCACTTTGGAGCAGCCCTTTATCACTTACCACCCTAGTTCAAGGAAACCAGAGCAGGTTTATTTGATCGTGCCCCTGCTGTGCATTCTGCCAGATTTCTGAGAGTAGTTTTATTTAAAAGGTAATTATTCTTGAGGCAAGTGAGCTATGACTACTGTCTGCCTGGATGTTACACCAAAGGATTCCATTCCTGGTTCTTCCTGCTCCCTTCCCTGCCACCACTTTCACCATGTCACCAGCCATTTCCTCCTAGATCCTTACCAGCTTAGTCAGACCTTGATGTACCCTTGATAAATCCGTGCTGGCTGTTCCAAATCACCAGCCCACTGTGTCCACCAATGGCTTCAAGGTTAACTTGCTCAACAATCTTCCACAAACCTCTGCTGCTATTTTATTGATTCATTGTAGTTGTAACTTTTTGTGCAGAACAACTTTTAGTTTTCCATGACTAAGTGATCAATAATGTGATCAAGGGGGACTTCATTCATCACTGCAGAGAAAATCCATGGTGTTAGATTATGATTGCATCCATTATATTTAAATCTGAATGAAAATAACCCTAAACAACCGACATTGCCATTACTGCAATTAAGAGAGTTGTCCTCACAGTCAGAGCATTACTTAGCTTTAAATACGTGCAAGAGATGGAAATTCATGGTCCTATAACAGATGTGGGCCTCCTTTTTTTTTCAGAGTTAGTTCATGTTCTATTGTGGCATAAAACATCAACTACTCACTTCCAGCAGGTTTCTTATACCATGCTTGACATTTTCTAGTCACAAGACAAGCATCTTGGCCCCTGTTTACTGCAGGCTGCCAAAGCATACTGCTGCTCTGTGGAGCTGCTGTTCCACCAAGGGCACAGACTCACAAACACGTGTCCTCGTCCTAAGCTGTGCCACAAGCTCCACTCTTAGGCTCTGACTGTGTCAAGACAAGTATTCCCTGTTGTTGTACAAAGTTTTATGGTGGAACTTTGCATTCCCAAGGTTTCATTTTCAGGTTGTCTTCTGATGAATTAGCAGACCTACCCAAGTGGGGTTTTGGCCTTTTAATCCTAAACATCTGGAAAGGGATGGAGCCAAAATTACTCTGTTACTTTGGAGTGGTAGAAGCTGAAGAAAAAGGTGCTACTTTCCTTTTCATATAAGGGAAACAGTATTTCTTTGTTTTCATCATTCTGACAACTGAATACAAATTGGTTTCTCCCTATTTTTCCTAGCCCTGTATATGCCATTAATTTATAACTTTTCAGGATTAAAATATCTTTTGTACTTTGCTTTCAGTACGGCTGATAAGAATTTTTGTCTTCAGACTTCTGCTGTCCAAACTGGCTGTGGAAGCATTCACAATCAAAGCTGACTTCTTGAACCAAGAACTGTTGATTTAAACCACCAGAATAGAAAACTGCTGAAGTCAAATCGAAGACTATGGTCTCACACCTAAAAAAGAGAGATGTATCTCTTTTTTCATCCAAGACCCCCCTCCATATTACTCACACTTGCAGGAAAAAAAATGCAAAGGATTATGATAGAAAAAAAACCCCTTAATAAGACCACTGAGGTAGCAGTAATTTCTGATTCCTGCTGAGGTTAAAAGCAGTCCTTACAAAAGCCCCAGTAAGTCACCTTCAGCACAGGAGCTGGGTGCAGACTCCTCGGGCACAGGGTGGCAGCAGATCCCAGCACAAGAAGAGGCAGCCAAGGCACAGCTGGCAGGGCAGGCAGCAGGAGCAGGGAGCTGCTGGCCAGGCAGAGCCCAGCTGGAGTAGGCAGCTTTGCTTAGAGCCCTTCTTATTCTCAGAACACTAAGCCCTAGATACAGAAAATCGATGTATTTTAAATGTTAACTCTTGGTTAACAAACTAAATAAAAGGGATAGTGTACAGCAAGTGTAAGCAAATACTCCTGTAGTTAAGAGACTACAGGAATCCTGAGAGGGTGAAAATAGCATTTACCACAACAGAAAAAGATTCTGTGGTGCTCCTGTCCCAGAGTGTCTAGTTTCTGTTTGGTGCTGTAGAGCTAACAAGAGAAGAGCATGCTGAGAGGTTGATTTGTTGTCTCCATCTTAGTCAGTGTCTGGGAATTTATCCTTCCTCTGCTCAGTGGAGAATTTGCCTTTCAAAAGGTCTTGATAATTTTGTCATTGATTTGTACCATGCATCTGTCTGGGGAAAAGTAGACCATGATGTGCTGTTTTAATGATTTTTTTTTCTATTTTTTCTGCCTAAAATACAAAGGGTAGATATTAATGCTGGTTGTACAGCTTCTCTTTGCACTCACTCTTAATCAGCAGCTTGGATTGGAGTTGTTATTACAGACACAGGATTGAAGTGGAAGTCATTGGCAGGTGAGAGTGCTCAGACCTTTTTAGTAGCCAATCCAAATGTGAGCTGCATCACAGAACAGCAGAAACAAAACCCATGCTGACTTCAGGTGAACTCCCAGGGCAAGTCCCCCACCACCTTCACATGGTCTGGGATATGAACTGAGGTAACAGGACTGAAAAATTACTATGGCTCATGTAATTGAATACCTGGTATTATATACAAAACCACTTCAATAAACTGTTAGTCTATCTTATTACACTAGAGCAGATCTTTTACTAGAATGGGTGAGTCTTGATTTTTTTTTGACAGAAAAATATATTAGATGTCAGAAACATCCCAAAGAAAAAAAAAATATTTTATTTCTATTATAGTTTTCTCCTGCTTGATTTCCAGACACTGGAGAACAGTCTGTCAGCCCAGTTAAATAAAGAGATTTTTGTTGACTGTATAATGTCATCACAGGTTGGTTTTTATTTAAACAAGTTTTTGTTTTTCGGCACCTTATTTTAGAAGTGCCAACATAACAGGATCAGCAATATGGTTGTGTACAACAAGCTTTCAAACTTGCCATGCTCAGCAGCCATGAGAGAGAGCTTCCTGGCCTGGGCACCATCCAGCTGTGAGAATGTGCTCCACGTGCTCTCCACTAAATCCTTTCCTTATTTACTCTTCAAAATTCAATGAACTGGATTAATCTGGGATGAGATGTTGGTTAACTAACCTCCTGATATTAGCCACATGTTGCTTAAGTAATGAGCACTTTAAATCACCATTAAAGGGCTCCACATTTAAATTGCCTCTCATCATTTTTACAGCAATAATGGACTTTTTGTCCATTATCATTCTCCTACTGAATCCAAAACACAGCACTCTTCCAGCTACTGAGAAGAAAATTTTCTCTCTGCCAGGTGAAACCAGTGAATTTTCCTGGCCCTCTTGCTGCCAGGCATGTGCAGAACAGCCACGGTGACAGCTCCATAATCGGAGAGCAGCAGTGTCCTTGCTGGGACTGATTCACAAAGAAAGAATCATCCCCCTTGCTTGGACACACATACAGCACCACTGAGTGAAGTGCAGGTATCTCTCCTTTTTTATCCCAGCTCAGTTGGGGTCCTCCTTTTTTCTCATGGGATCTGACAGCTCATTTCTATGGAAACTGCCCTCTCCAGGAGGCTGTGGAAGGCTCCAAGCATTGTTCTTACTCCTGGATGCTGGTGCAGTTTGACATTTTTGCTATTTTTATGATGATGTAATACGAATGAGACCTGAGACAGGAATGCCAATCTTTGTGCATCACCCCAACCACAACTCTTGACTTAATCCCATATTCATAAACCTTCAGATTATTTTAATTATGTTACTTTAGTTCAATATCCAGTTCCCAAGGCCCAGTGAACAGCCACAGTTGTCTGGGACCTCACTGCCCTTAGCCTCTGACACTCACCTGGCAGGACAAAGATCTGGGACAGGGCAGTGGCTGTCCCAGATTCCAGGCCACTGTCTGAACACTCACCCACGTGGCAAATCCAGTGACACTGGCTCTTCCTCTGACATGCACTTTCCCCAGTACTGTATTTAAAGCTTTCCCTTCTGCAGATATTGGTGCTGCTATTGAGGGGGTTTGGTGGGTCCCTAATGGCACAGGACAAACTGATCACTGCTCAAAGCCAGTGAAAATCCCACTCTTACACACATGCCCCTCCTCATGCCCCCCACAGGAGAGCAGCAGGGTACCTACAGGCACTGCTGCGACACAAATGATGTGATATGGGTTTGTTTTGAAGGATGAAGCCACTTTTCATCATGTGCTCAGAAATTCTAGTTACTTTAAAGGATATCCCTGTGGTGCTGCCATTAGCTTTTCCAGTGCAAGCTTTGCACTCCCCACTCCAAATATAATTAACATCAAATATTGACAAAGCCCAAAAATGTCTTAGTTTTAGCTAGAAAGTACAATAAATTAAAAGCCCCAAGTCACCTATTCTTTTAATTAATTTTAATTTTATTTTTCCCAAGCTGTCTTGTCATAGCTTTTTAAAATATAAATCATATATATCTTGTATAATTTTGTTATTACATCATAAAGTGCATGGAATTATTTAGTACACTGAGTACTAGCAAGTAGCAAGAAACTGCTGGAAATCTAAAAAAAAGCTCTATTTTCATTCCAGTTTCCTTGGGATGGTACTCTTGTGGTCTCTTTGACTGTAACGACAACTTCTACAGGTGATTGCTGTGCTGGAACAAAGCTACTGGAAAACGGGTTCCTAACCACAACACTCGACATCCTGAGTGTTATGGATGGAATTCACGAGGTGCCCAGAGCCTGTGGCTGATTTTTGCTCCCAGCAAAGCACCCTCCTCGTGCCCCATGTGCTGCTGGCAAGGACAGGCTGCCGTGCTGAGACCCCCCTTCCCCAGGCTGCCAGGTCAGGTCTGTGCCCTGGGCTCGTGGCTGGTGCCATGGCAGAGGCAGCTGCATGGCAGCCCCCAGTGCCCCCAGACCCAGGGGCAGGGGGGGCTCCTGCAGCTCCAGGGGCAGCGACAGAGCCCAGGGGTGCCTGCGGACACGGGGCCTTGGGGAGGGCACAACTGCACCTCCCCAGCCCTAGGAAACCCCCTCACTTGCCAGAAAAAATGGTGAGCAGCGTTTGTAGAGCTGTTCACGTGCTAAAAATTGGTGGTCTTTGCTTTTGGGGTTTACAGGGAAAATTACAAGAAGGTGAACGTTTTCAGGGTGGCTGCTAAGATACTGCTTCACTGGTGATGGATTTTTGCCTGGAACACCACTCACTGGGTAAAATCAGGGTGGAGATCTCAGTTTTCCTAAAGTCTGGTCTCCTTTTCTGGCCAGTAAGTTGACTGAATTAACTGGTCACTATTGACAAAATGATCATTTCTGCTCTCTGTCCCACAGGCGCCTCTCTCCCCGTTGGCTGAGAGGATCTCATCTTGTGGAGAAGACCTTTTTCGGAGAACCCAAAGGACAGCAACACTGAAGAAAATGGACACCGTGCCCAAGACCAAAGTCAGCCCCAGGTACACATACCTGAGAGAGAAATGATTGATCAGAGCCTATGTCAAAGGCAACACACGACTAGAAGGCATCAAGGACACATTCATATTTTCATCAGGGAAGGCTGGAGAAGGACACCTGGAGCAAGGGGATGACCCTGGAGAGGAGTCTGTCAGCTTGCCCAGGTCAGGTGTAGAGTGGTCTGTGGTCAAGAAAGCATCTCAGGCACTGACTGACCTCCACCCCAATGTGCTTCAGTAAGAATAGCACTAATATTTTTAGGGCAGTTACTCTATTTTTTGGTCATCTCATAAACAGTACCACTGATACCAAGACCATTGATGGCATTTTTGCTTTACAGGCATAATGACAGCAACAACAGCAGCAACAATAACATCATAATGTTTTATTAGCAAAAGAGTCCCAGCCGAGATTTTGCTCTTTCCTTTAAGTTTTCAAAACAAGATGTACCCTCCTCTCATGTTTATTTCCCTTGTGGTGGGAGAAGGGACAGCCTGTTCTCCCATTTTCCTCTTACCACTGTTATTCCATTCTTCATTTCTGGTGAAGCCTTTCACAAATGCAGTTCAGACAATTACTGTCCTCTAGCAATGAATTGATAAAGACAACTCTGCACTTTAGTCTCTAGATAATCCAAGCATGTTTTGGGGCACCTTTGCCTTCCATTTTTTGATCCAGCTCCAACATGGAGAGAAATGAGCTTTAATAACAGCAGAGATATTGAAAGCTGAGGGAGCTTTAGAATAAAATTAAGGTTTCAACACAACTTTTTTTTGGTGCATTATTAAGAGGCAATTATTTCCAGCTGATACTGAAACAAAATTATCTGCCCCTACCTCGAAAAGAGATTGAATCAACAGAGAATGGTGAAATGCAAGCATTATTGTTAATATTGTTAGTCAGAGTCTTTAATTCCGTTTCAAATATTTCACTCAGATTTTCTAACAGAAATTCTGCTACCAGTGCCAGGTGTAGATGTACTTTAAGAACAAAAGTTAAAGAAGGAATGGAGAAGAGCTGTTACCTGAGTGCACTGGAGTCATAGAGTCTGCACGCTCCTCTTCCCCCACACCTTTTGCTTCCCCATTTCAGGCAGGTGGTGTCTATGGCTACTCCGAAATACACTGGGGCTGGAATCCCCGCTGGGTGTATTTAACAAATAAACAGAGGTAAGGAATTTACTTGCCAGGGTGATCAGTTCTCTGACCTAGAGGCACACTCATGCAGAACATGAAATGATATACCCAGCAGCAATGACACTTCCACGCTGCTGGATTGAGAAGACGTGCCTTGTGCTGCCCAGCACACACCGCCCTTTCCTCCCGGTGGGAGGCCAGGAAAACACCACAAAACATCAAAAGGAGTGGAAGGAGTGCTGGCCACCGTTTGATTTCCTCACCCTGCGGGACATCTTTGGGGGAAAAAAAATAGGAGACACTTCTCCTTTCGTGAGAGCAATGGAGTCTGTTCAGCTTGGGGGTGTCCTGTGTGCTGGGTGGGGATGGGAAGGGACAGAGTGAGGCTGGGAGCCTCCAAGTGTCCCGAGATCCTGCTGTGGCAGGGGCAAAGCTGCTGCAGTTCTTGGGGGTGATGGAAGGGAAAAGCCTTTTTTCATGTGCTGATGGGGACATCCTGGACTCTGTGTCACCTGGGCAGCCACCCGTGCTTGCTGGGGGAGAAAGTAAGCCTGGAGAGAAAAATTCTGGCCTGCAAAGGTGTAAGAAAGAAGCCAAGAGCTTGTTTTGATGTAATTTTGTCCAGTTCATCCAACAACTTTGCTCATGTAAATAGGTGACTTGCTCCTTGCTACTTTTTTTTTTTTTTCCATGAAGACCTATAGGATTTTAGAATTTCCATTTCATTGGCATCTCATGTTACCCTTGATTTCAGGTGGCTCTACCACAAGGCTGCAGTGAACCCTGCCCCCAGGCACACCTGTAGTCAGGTGAATTCCCTTAGAAACTAGTGAATATATGCCTGAAAAGGAATCACAAATTCACAGCCATGGCTGTTGGGTTATCCTCGTTGCTGAGTAAGGGGACAAGATGTAATTTTGTTGTTAGCTTCATAGTCTACAGGATCACATCTCTATAAATATTGGCCTTGTGTATTTTAATTATACCTAAGACATAATTATGTGATTTGTGAAGTACAAAGCAATTTTCTTTTTCCAACTGTTTGGTCTTTTTTAAATCATATGATATTTATTTGCAGATAGACATTGTTCTTTCCAACAATCAAAGCTTAATTCTAAGATAAATGATTAGTAAGGAGTATATTAAAACTGACTCAGGAGTACAAATGGACTTACCAAGTACTCTTATTGCCAGGGTATAGATACCAAGTGCAAATGATTTCAAGTGGGGTTTAATGCATCTAAAAACAATAATAAAAGAGGTGTTAGCTAGAAATTAAGCATCAGGTATATATAATTAGAACACAAATAGAAAGCAAGAGAAAGGAAAGAAATGTGACCTTTTCCTCCTTAATGTCTTGGACTTTGACCAAATTGCAGAAATGTGTAAAAAAGGTGATAAAACCAGAACGACATCCAGGAATTCTAAACATCTATATTCAACATCACATTTCAAGATGGTTGTGGATTTTCAGATTATATCAGCACTTAGGTGTTACTAAGACAGGACAAGAAAATTGGTAGTGAAATCATGAACAGGATGGTTTTATTCAGTTGGACACTCCCTGAAATTCAGGATCAGGTCCCAGGCAGTACAAGGTATTTAGGCACTCACTTTTCATTGCATTCTATCAAGGGCCAGGATCACACCTCCTGTAAAGGTAAATCCATTCTCTGACAGAGCAGACCTTTGCATTTGGACTCTCCAGAACACACATCCAGCTCTTCAGATGAGCCCTGCTCCAGCCTTGGATCATCACCCTGGCTCCTTGAGGCAGGAGGGGGTGGGCAGGACCAGAGGTGCCTTCCCCATCCCTGCCATCAGCAGGGTGTGCATGGAGCTCCCAGGCCTGCAGGAATCACCTGCTCCCCCAGCAGCTGCTCAAATGTGCTGATCCTCCCAGCCTGTACCAGACTGGCTGTGACAATACCTAACCCAGCACAAACCTGGGTAGGTGTTTGATTTTGGCAAGTGAGTAGTACCCGTCACGTGATTAAACAAGGACATTTCTAGTATGTGGGGTAACATGTAGGTCAATATGGTAATTAATAAAACTTTTGTCACAGTCATTCTATTCAGTATAAATCAGAAAAAATGAAATGGGCTGAAATTCCATTTGTCACTACGGATGAACATAGCACTCCAGAGGCACAGTCTGTGAGGTCTGAACTAGGGTGGCCTCTGCTTCTGCAAAAATTAATGTAATTTGGAATATATTTAAAAAAGAATAAAGATATTTCAGAATTAACTCTCTTGTTCCCCACCAGGGGTACTTTTCATCACTTTATTCTCTAATGCCCTGGTCATGGATTATGATCCATGGATTATGATCACACAGTCTGTTGATTGTGGTTTATACAAGCACTGCCATCTATGAGGGCATGACTGTAAAATGATTTTAAGTTGGAAGAACAGTGTCTTGCTCTCCTACTAGACACTTGCTACACAAGCACTCCTCAGCCTAGAGTCCTCCTAAACAAATCTGAGGGCATAGAAAGCAAAAAGTGGAAAAAAACCCCAATAACTGGATATTTGGTATGTGTTTCATAGGATTTATATCCTGCAAAAGAAAAAAAAAATCTCTTTCAGATGAAAAAAAATTGTTTTATTCTTTGTATTGTCTTTGCACGGAAACAGGAGTCCTTTGTGATCCTCGTGATAGCCAGACCTCTCAGGGAGATCTGAGACTTCCTTTCAGTGCTGGTCACCTGCTATTAATAGCTGGAGCTTGAACAACAGCTATCTGAACTGCAGGGCTTTTTTTCTCAAAAACTTCAGGGCTTTCCCAAGTTCCTTGGCTACTGTAATTAGACTACTACCACCAAAATGACATTTCAGCAAATGACTTGGTCACCAGCTGTAAGCACATTTCAATGCCTTCAGTGTGCAAACCATCAAAGTAAATGTCACTAAATCTTTCAGGCTTTTAGGGATTTAGTTCTATTTGTCCTCCGTGGCAGGTGCAACGATATCTGCTCATCTGAAACCATCAGCTTGCTTAAGTGCTGGAATCTTAACAGAGATGACTGAATACTGAATAATTTTTAAAAGAGATCATTGGAAAAAAATACATAATGAAGCCTGCAACTTGACCTTGGGACTATTTGTGTTCAAAGAAAATTTATTTTCCTTCTGGTAACAGAAGCACACTTTCAATTCAGCCCGATTTTTGGAGAAACTCAGTCAGTGATGGATTTCAAAAAAGACAAAAGTAAGAGTGAGCTTAAAGTGGAATTGTGCCCACAGGTCATTTGCAGTGCAGAAAAAAAAAAAGGATTGAACTTACTGAAACATGTTTTATTTAGCTGCACATCAAAGGTGGATGCCTTCAATCCAGCAAGAAAACACATAACTTCTCAGTTCCAGTTAAATGTCTCTCAAAGTAAAATGATTTTCACCAGCAATAAAAGCATTGGAGCAGGACCAATGAAACTGTTTTGCCGATTTCACATAACAAAGTGGTTTAGTATTGTAATTGAAAACCTTTCTAAGCTTTTCTAACTAAATCAGTTAAGCAGTAAGACCCCCAAGAGCAAGTTCTTAAGGCTGACATGGGCAGGCAACTTCGTGTGATTTAAGCTTGTAGGTGTTCAGTTATGAACATCTCCCAAACACTTAATTTTTATGCAGTGGAGACGAGAAGAAAGCCCGAGTTGAGCATGGCTACCACAATTTTGAGAGCCTGTGTGGTACCAGATCTATACATTTTCCATTGTATGTCTTATGGATAGAAGGAAGCAGTCATGTAGAGGAAAGGGGAAGGGAACTGCATCCCTGCATAGCTCCATGCCCACATTTATCCAACGTGTCAGGAGCAACCACAGAGAGCAATCTGCTGTAAATCCTGAGGCTTTGCTGCAAGCTCTCCACTCATGAATCATCCTCCTCTTGGCACATGGACAGTTCAGTTGTGCAGAAGCTTCAGTAAAAATGGTCTAAAATGGATTCTAGCATGATTGTTCTTGGAGTGAGCCCCTGGGCAGAGAGAGATGCTGTGTGGTTTTCCAGCACTCGGGGTAACCCTGCAAGGTGTGTGAGGAAAGCTGTGCAGCTTGTGTACACCTCACTGGCAGTGCTTGTGCAGGGCTGTGGAGAAGGATCCTCACCTCAGCCATTGCTCAAAGTCTCTGTGTGAATATTTATTCTGGTTCAAGGACTCTGATGGAACCGTAGCTGAAGTCACATTTCTTTATTTAGGTTTTTCCATATGGCTTATGTTCAGCCAGTTCTAACATTGGCACTGTCCATGTGGTATACAGATACCAGCAATGAGACAGGGCCTGATCCAGAAAATTTAATTCAGAAACAAAGGGAATTTGGGAGCAAGAAAACACATTTATAATACTAAAGATTAGTTAGACTGGATTTACTGTTGTTTTGTTTGAGAAGTAGAATGTACCCATCTGGAAATAATTTGGAAAAAGGAACTGAGAAAGAAAGGTTTCCAAAACAGAGCAGAGCAGGACTTGGAATCCAAAAATTGCAAGTAGCTGACAAAAATCCAGATTAAGCACTTGTACCATTAAATGCCTTTTGCACTTGCTAAAATTAGCTTCAAAGCTTACAGTGATGGACAAATAGTTCAAGCAGTTAAATATGCATTGAGACAAGCATTCAATAAATCTGTGATTATCACAATAGGGCAGAAAAAAAAAATCTTGTGTTAAAACAAGGAGAAAAATCTGGGAGAGAACAATTATATGGAATATGCCACCTTGCACACCTGCAAAACATTTCCCAATACAAGGAATACCAGGAGGGGAGGGAGTACCAGCCAAGTGTCAAAACACTTTGAAAACATTTGGCAATGCTAGCAGAAATTATTTCTTACCTTAAAAGCAGTATGTATCCGGGTGTGCCACCTACTGACAAAGTGTATGAAGTGATAACTGATATTACTAGAAAATACAGGAACATTTTGGGACACTCATTTCCTTTTTGACATGGTCCCACCACAGCTGAGGAGCTTTGTGAAGATTCAGAGGTTCCCACACAGCTGCAGTTAAAAAATACCTGGAAGAGATCAGGCAAAAGTGTGTGATAACCTAAATGGTAGAGAAGAGGATGTTTAGGAATTGCACATCATGCTTTTCTGGATGGCTGAAAGGTTAAGTCCAAAGTGGGAAATGGTTTACAAAAGGAAAAGGCTTATTCAATGAAGGAGAAAATTATAAAATATCTACTGCTGCTGAATCTAATTATCAGGCTTTTTCCAACAGTCTTGGTAGCCAACAGCTCAAAAGAAAAAAATAAAAAAAAAACCCAAAAAACAAATCCTCCAACATTCTCTGCCTGTGATTTCTGCTGGCAACAGCAAATGAGGAAATTTTAAATGTGGGTGGCAGATTTCCAAAAAAACCCTGAAGAGTTCAGGGCTGAAGAGGATGTGCCTTGCTCAGTTCAAATGCACTTACTGTGACAGACCTGGCTGCACCAGAATGGATACTGCTCCCATATGGAAATGAATATAAATAGCTGTGGAAAGGAAGGGTGCTCTTACGGTGCTTTTCCCAGCGCCGCGGGATGCCCGGCAGCCCGCCAGGCAGGCGGAGATGTAGGTGACCCCATCCCCCCCACAGATGGGGTCCCAGGCGCTCCTGGAACACGAGCAGCCCGAGTTGCACTCTGAGAACAGGGCTGGCTCCAATTCACCGGCGGGTTTAGTTCTGTGGAAGAACAGAAGTTGGTGTTGGCCAGCAGCTGTGGCAGAAATCACCGTCACCTCCTGGGCTCTGCTCCCTGCCAGGGGCACCTGGCCAGACCTCCCCTCTGCAGCCCATTAAAGGTGGTCTCTTCACACCCTCATAGCAGTGTAAATCCTCATTCCTCTGTTATCCACAGGTTTCCACCCTATCACACCACCTCCTGTGAGATAGTATTTACTTTATTAACGGGGACAACTCACAATTTATATTCATGCATTTCCTCAGATTTTCTAAGATAGTTTTAACACAACTAGGCAAATGGTAAAGAAGAGATTGAGTTACTCATGGGAAATGGTCTCTGTAGAAGTTAGCAAGGCACTTATCAGAATGGGATTCATCCAAACTGAGTGTCTGATACCTTGCATGACAGCTCTCTGCCAAATTCAGTCACCAGACACCAGTGGAACAGCTACCAGAGCTGCTGTGGGTCAGTGCTGGACACTCCTCCCAAAAGGTTAGTTTTACAGAGTCATAGCATGGGCAAAAATGTTAGCCTCAGGTGTACCTCATGGTTAACAGCATGGTTAATCCATGAATCCTTAAGTTTTTACTTCAAAGACTGTTAAATGCCATTCATTGTTCAGCAGCACACAAAGGCAAGAAACAATTAATTGAATCTCTTCCCCCTACTGAGCTACTCACAGTTCCAGGAATCACTGGGCTCAAAGGATGGGTCCCATGGCAATAGTAATTAAAAAGTAATCAGAAAAATAATCTGCACTTGTGAGATAAACCCCACTGGTTTATGCCATAATCATGAGAGGGTCATGACACAACGCCTGCTGGAACGGAGTGGTTTCCAGTGGTTTGAGTCAGATTTCTGGGAAGCCTGTTGAGGTCAGTCCCTCTCCTTTCCCCAGGCTGCACTGTGAGGAAGGAGTTTGGCTGGCAGCAGCCCTTGCTGGAGCCTGCCTGCCCAGCATACCCGCGGTACGGCACCGTCAGCCCGGCCACCTCCGCGTCCTCACAGCCCAGCGCCAACAGCGACAGCAGCAAGAGGTAACCAAAGAGAGACGAGCCCAAGGAAAGCTTTGCAGCCCCTAAAACACCGATTCCGAATTTTTTCATGATCAGTCCTCCAGAGAATATGCCAAAGGCCACAGCAGGAATGTTAATAAGACCTGAAATCAAACAGAAAAACCTGTATTAATGAAAACCCCAGCTCAGTGGACTAACCTTGTCAGCTACAAAAAAAGCTGCAGCAATCAGAGGAAGGAACAAAATATAAAAATCTTCAGTCAGGGCCTTTTCTTTTGTCCAGACTTAGACTGATCCTTGGAGTGTTACAAAGGTGCTGGGACAGCTTTGAAAAACTTACTCCCAAGGACATGCTCCTTTGCTGGTTCTTTGACAGAGAGATTATGGATAAAGTTTAGATAATGCTCTTCCAATTTCTTAAGATAGGTGTTTTTTTCCACAATTAGTTTGTCAGTGGAGTAATCTGCTGATTCCTAGAGGACAAATTTAGTTTTATCTAATGTTATGAAAGCCGGAGCAAGACCTGCCTTTTTAAAATTTTTTCTTAGTGCTTCAAATTGCTCTGACAATTTTGATATCTATCTGAGATTCTGGTAGAAACTATATTTTAAAAAAAGAAGAAAGAGTAAAATAGGTTGTGAAAGAGAAATAAACACTGAGTTTGAGTCAGCCCTTAGGTTTACTAGGAAGGGTGGATTTGGAGAGAAAGGAAAAGGAGGAAGAAAAATCACCTTAGTGCAGGGATAGCCCCTCAGCAGGATCCTTCCCTAACCAAACCACCACACACTCTCTGTTGGATACAGTCCCTGTGCTCAGAGAAATCAAATGGTTCTTAATCCTCACTCAGTTTGCACATACCTGAAAGCTTAGCTCCAGAAAATCTTTAAATACAATGAGAAGTACTATACTGAATGTAGGGATTGTTTTCTGGACTTTCTTCGGCCATCAACTATACTTGAAGATTTCTCCTTGCTTTGAGGAGTTTCGTGCCAGGAAATTCCAGCTTCTATCTTTACTGGAATTAACATAGCACAATGGATCATTACAGCTTTTCTGCACATATATACCTCTGTTGCTGTGCAACTAATGCTGCCCTGAAACAAGGCAGTTCCCTCTGTGCTGGCTAGATGTAAACCTCTTTGCTGCTTAATGCTGTTGGAGCCCTGGACCTCTGGAGCTGAACCCCACAGGCAGGTTCAGCAACTGGGCAGTCAAGTCCACCCTCTTGAAGTCAGCTACAAAAATGCTGATCTCTGTACCCAAAGGCTGAAGCAGCTTCTCTCTCTTGTGCTGTATGAGACAGCTTGGGATATGACTTGAATTCCTCCTATTTAACACCAGTCTCTTTAGAGAGTCACCCACAGCACCCACTGAACTGATCTTCATTTTGTCTAAATAAATGGGAAGCCACCAAGGCAGCAGATCTGTCTGATGATAAATTTATGTAAACTATTCTAAAATTATTTCTCAGTTATTTTCTAGTGTTGTACATATATTACTTTCCAAATTTCCAGTTAAGTGGGAATTAAGATATCAAATCACGTAAACTCTTACAGTAACTCTTGCATAGATAAACTCAGAGTTAATTAGTGCTGAAGCAGAAATGAAATAACTTACCTTCTATGAGCTATTACTTAAAGTCAGAGAAGGAAGGAGAAGAAATGAACATACCCTAAAAAAATACAGTTTTTTCCAATATGTATATCCCATTCCTAAAATGTCCATTTTAAAGATATGAAGAAGCAGATATAGCATTACCTATAACAAAGTTAGTTTTTGAAGATGTCTGCCCATACTGTTGCTCAATATACTTTGGCTTATATGTTACCATGCCAATTAAAGAATTGAACTGAATGATACTTGCACACAAATACAGAATGTAAACTGGATTCCCAAAGAGGTTCTTCAGTGATGGCAGGAAGTCTGTAAGACAAAACAGCAGAAATAACAGCCAGGCCAGAGAGAGAGTAACTTCTGTGAGTAATGCTTTGTAACATGTGTGCACCTTCCAAAAAACCCCAAACTGCAAAACATTTCAGAGGGAATCTGGGAAGTTCCATGATGCTCCTAACAGCTCCCCCACTCCTGGATGGAGGAATAGTGGAGCAAAACACTAAGCACCAATTTCCCAGAAGAGATATCTTGTTTTAAATACCTTCTTTCCATCATAAACTAGGAATGATTTGGTTTCTCTGTGTTCTCAACAGCTGCAGCACCGTTCAGCTTAATCTGGGGCAAAGAGTGCTCAGCACAGCTGACAGTAAGCACAGACATACTGAGGTACAGATTCAAATTCTGAGGGAAAATGCTTTTGGCAAAGCGTGGCCAAGGAAATGCAATTGTGCAAACCAGCTCCTGTCTAAATCCAGCCAGCCTCCTCTAATACTGCAGCTGGTCTGTGCCCAACTATATTGTGATCAGATATTGCACATGTTTTCCTAATGAATGAACTTACAGGAAAAAATAATTAGGACAAACCAAGGGTTGGTTTTCTTTTGAGCACCATTTCTGCAATAGCCACTAAATGAGAATAAAAAATTTTTGCAGAGCTTCATGATATGTGCTGGCCACTATTATAGTTTCACAAATCTCAGCTGAAGACATTCTCATGCAATAGCAAGTCCAGGGAACATTGAAGAGACCTTTTTGTGTGTACTGTTTACTTGGAGAGTGAAACCTGAGAGAAAAAACGTAATCCTGAGACCATTAAAATAGGGACTCGGAAAGTATAAAATTTTTAAGTCTAAAAGCCTTTGAGAGAAAAACTCAACCATCAGGAAGACAGCTCAAGTGATTTGCCTTTTGCCATCTCTGCAAGCTTCGCCTGTTGCCAATAGGATGTGTGCTGGTCCTTGTTCTCCTCAGTGATGAACTTGGAGTGCTCAGAAGAGGTGCTGGAGTCCTTCCTGCTCCCGGCTTTTGGGAGGTGCCTGGGCAGGAACCAGAAGGGGATGCCAGCCAGGACGCTGATCAGCCCAGCTACCAGGTACCCCAGCCACCAGGCTCCCACCCACTGCGCGTCCCTGGGACTTATGGCCACGCTGTCTGGAGAAAGTGCAAGAGAAAAAACCAGTCAATGCACTTTGAGAATATTTGCTGCTCGTAAGGAAGGTGGTTTTGCAGGGACTTTGCACCCCCAGCCCGCCAGGTTTAGTGTGCTCTGTGTCCCTATGGGTGTTTAAAGAGCAGCTGTGGGGGCACGCTGGGCATTTCCTGATTGCTGGGGCACAGCAGCAGCCTAGCCCTGGCACTGCTGTGCCACTTGCACATCATCCCCAGAGGTGCTGCAAGGACCAGCTCATGGGGCAGTCCAGGAGGCCACTCACTTGCTCCCAGTCAGGCTGTTCTGCACAAAAGTCCCAGGAAAAAAACTGTTTTCCTCCTGGTTTTTTTCTTCCTGTTTTCTCAGAAGGAAGAAAATTTCCTTCTCAGAAGGAATCAGGAGCCTTGGTACCCCCTGCAACCACTTTTCTAGGCAACAACAGGATATTAAAAAAGCACATGCAGGATCCTGAGCCTCAGTCCTGCTTCCTCCTGGCTCCCATTATCTCCCCAGAGCCTCCTTACCAGAGCATCTCTTGGAGGCACCTGCTGCAGATCTGCTGGGGCTGAGGAAGAGTCAGACCTCCTTCTTCCTCTACACCCATCCTTCTTGCCAGCCTATTCTGCATGGACCACTGCACTGCTGTCATCCTTTTCATTTCATCAAGTGCCTGCTCTACCCCTGCTAGCCCCTCATGCCTAGCAGATAACCAGAGTTCTTGGCCTGAAAGAGGCATTTTGGAGCCTGGCTGGATTTTTAAAGCCTGAGTGTTCTGACTTACCCAGATCTACAAAGCCAATGTCAACGTATAGTTTGGCACACAGGGATCCCAGGAGAAAGCCAAATATTGGCCCTATAATGGCCACTGTCTGTACACAGCCTGGAACAGAAAACAGGGCACTGTTACACTCCTGAGCTAAAAAGGGCACTGGCTCTTCTGCATCTAACAGCAGATTATGGCATGTGATGGGCAGCAAGCAATACAGGTACACAAATTGAAATATATTCAAGAAGAAAAAAGTCATCAATAAAATTTTCCCCACTACAGTGAAACTTTTTTATTGTTATCCAATTAAAGAGTTAAATTCAGTCTGAAGGAAAAAATGTCAGGAAACTGAATGGCCTAAACTCAATAGCAGCACCAGTCTCCAATTGCTAGAAATGCTTTAGCCGACAAGATTAAAGTGACTGGAAAGCAAATATCATTTTTTAAAGTTAACTGACCCCTTTAAGTTGAGCCTGAATAGGCTGAGGCATCACTTTGCTTTGGTTTCCACTGCTAATATGTTTCAATACACCCTCAGCCAAACTTCCTGAATACTCTGAGTCTGAAAAAAAATCACCTGGAAATCTGGGAAGACTGAATCTTTTACAGAGAGAATCTGATTTTTTTGCCTTTTTCTTGGCTGGAAACTTGTCAAGAGCAGATGCTGATGAGATAGGACTTTTTGGTAATATTTCAGGTGAATGTGCAGCAATCAGACAATGAACACAAGAAAACAGTGATCCCAACTTCCTAAAGTTTCAGTACTATTGTTTATAATCCTGCACGAATCCGGAGAGAATGTTTTGAGTGCCCACTGAAATTCTATTTTAAGTGCTTAAAAGAGTGCCTGTTTTTATCACTTTCCAGAGAACTGAATGTGCACAGAGGCTCAGTGGTCCACATCCAGAAGAATTAGAAAGATTAGGGTAACAGCAGGAACCCAAGGTCAAATTCTTTCATCAAATTAAGATAATGGAACTGTGTTGGTATAATTAAATGGGAACTTAGTCCCTTGAGTGTACATGACTGTTAAATAAACTTTAATATTGGAAATTATGTAAACAAAACAATCAAGGCAAGTTCATTCATTCATTCATTCCATTTTTCAGAATGACTCTGTTTCCTCTGGGGAAAAATCCATTAGAAAAAAGAAATTATATTTATTTTACCAATATATAAGGCAGCATTCTCTTCAACAGCATAATCATCGATGTATGTAATTCCCAGGGGCTGGATAGGGGTTTCACCTATTCCACGCAAAAGATTTCCCAGTAAAACATAGATCCACATGGAAGAGCCTGCTTCCCTTTCACACCCTGTGTGCACAACAAGAGACAACAATGATGTGCTTGTAGTAACAGTTTGACACTGAAAGCTCAGGGCTTCTAAAATACTTCTCTTGTGAGAGAACCAGTAGGAAAACTGTGAAACAGCTTAGGGTAGACAAATTTTTAGCATGAGCTGCCTCAAAGATGCTACAATTTTCCTTTTTGGTTTTACAAATTTGCTACCACATCCCTTTTTAGAAAACTCTCTCACTTCCTTCTAACCAAAGCTGGGATGTCCTGACAGAAAGGTTTGGGGAACATTAATGATAGTGAGCACTACCAGCCCCAAGATTTAACAGAGATCATTCTCACCTGCATTTATTTTTGCTTCAGCTTTCTCCAAGGCTGAGAGTGGAGTTTGGCTTTTATCCTGCAAACATGGAGAGAGGCTAAGAGTGGAATTGATGGTGGGAGCGGATCTTTCGTACCGGTATCTGTTTAGAAAACAAAGTTGTATTTATTCATAAGTACTGAGAAGAAAAAGCAATCAGATCTGTAACTACCAGATAGGCCTATAGCACTTAAATGCAAATTTCATCTGCATCCATATAAATCCATCTGGATCCATTGCCAGTGGTAGTTTACAGGGGATAAGCAGATATCTATTTATACTACAGCCATATGTGAAAATTGTCCCATTGGCTCTTTTTGTGTCAGTGATTCTTTTCAGTTTAACTGGAACCTTGCTCTGCTATGATACATGCCTTTGGACTAAGAGATTATAAAAAACTGGTGTATCCTCTGGCTTGTGATTGGTACTCAGATTGTCTTCCTGAGTATAGTCATCACTTCTTTAGTGACATTTCAACAATTCCTGAACCACATCAAAATGTGGCAAATCAAGATCAGAGACTAATAAAAAAATAAGTTGATGATAACTGAAAATAGTGTACATGTAAAATTATTTGGTCTACAATAATAAATCTTTTCACCAAAAATAAATTAAATTAAGTAACCACATCCCCACATGCCTATTTCCATCTTCACAATCAATGCCTACATGCTTTAGTGAGCTGCCATTCAGGGTGCACAGCCCAGTTGGAAAACACTGATCACTTGGCACTCACCGTCCCATGAAGAACTGGGGCATTGCAATTAGGAATGTTCCAGCTGACATAATTAAGCAGCCTGCTCCAATTATTCTTGGCCTGTGAAGCTTTGCTCCAAAGTAGCTCACTAGAATTATGATTAGGAGGTTCCCTTTGAGAGTACAAAAGGAAAACTGAGTTTTACTGCTTGTTGATAAGAGATCCCCTAAAATAACAATTCCTAGTGTGTAGTATGAGCACTGATTTCAGGGAGAGAGGGCTGATGGGGTTGGACTTTCTCCTTCTTTCCAGGCATTCTATCTGTGATAGGAAAACCATAAACCTTTGGATAAACAGCTGGAAAAGAGGAGAAAGACTGTGCCAGCTGAAGACAGAAAATAACCAGAAAAGCAGAAAAAGGAGGAATCAAGCAGAGTTCTATACACTTAGGCTAAGATTTCATTCTTGAGAGTACCACAGTCCACTGAACACCCATGAGATAAATGCAGTAATCTGAAATAGTAAGAGAAAATGACATGTTGGAAACCTTAGAGTGAGAGGGAAGGCGAGGGACCAGACAAGAAATGTAGATTACAGTTAGAGGTTTGTCCTCCTGCTGCTTAAGAAATCACAAAGGACAAACACTTGTGGGGGGGAGGTGGATTTCTGCTTGCAGAAATCTGTGAGGTAAATTCTCATTCAACACTCAAGATGTCTATTAGTATGAATTAGTCACATGATTAGCTTATCAAATTACAATTTGTTTTTATGTCTATGCTGAATTGCCTGTGTTAGCAATCTTCTCCTATTGAACATAATCATACTGATAGTCCCACTTATTTCTACTAGGTGAATCTTGCTCAGTTTTATGGTCCAGGGAGATTCATACAATCGCCTCTCTCTTTTTTCTACAATAAAAATGGGTTTCTCTAGCACATACCAATTTCAAAACTTCCATCAATAACACCAACCAAAGAGGAAGGGATGTCAAATCTTCTTTCTATTTGTGTAATAGTACTTTTTAGATAACTTCCTGACAGTGCTTTAGCAAAATAAACAAAAGACAATGCACCAAGAAATATCTGTGAAAAAAATGACAGTAATTAAAATCAGGCAGTACAGAAGATACATTAATTATTTTTAAACAAGTTCTACATTCCTACCTCTTCTTTTGCCAAATAGCCAAACTAATATTTCTTCTACTTCTTATTAAATGTTAGATCCCTGATTTGTTCATCTCTTATAAGCAATATTAATAAAAACTGGATTGACTCTCAACCATTGCTAATTTCAGGTAGATGCCAAAGCTACTGCTCTGTTGAAAGGCAGAAACTTGTGATTTTCTCAGGAGTGAGTATCTTACACAGTAACCATATGGGTAAGTGCTAAGTGTGGCTTTCTGGGGAGGTGAGTTTTTGAACATTTTTGAACGTTGCATATTCCGTGAGATGAACAGTGACCTGCCAGGCAATTCTCTTCTGGGCTCATCCTTCCCCTACGAGATCTCTGGCACTCTCTAACACGTGCATTTTCCTCAGAGTGCTTTTTGCTGGGGACAATCTTCTCCCATCCTTTTGCTTTGCAGAGACAGTTCTCTCTTAGCTATCACTGTATCTGATTTAGCATGTTCTTCTGAATCAGGAGTGGGATTTGGAAATTAAAGTACATCTCTCCTCACAGTGCTTTGGTATACACTTCAAAGGTGCAGACTGAGCCCCTTTCCCACAAAATTAAACTGGAAGATGAGGGCGGGTCCAAAATTCATGTAGTGGGAGTGCAGGGTCCTGAGCATGAGCTCTTTGTTCCTGCAGATCTATTGCCTGAATTTGCCCTCACTGAATGCAGCCCCAGCGGGCTGATGTGCTGCACAGATACCTACACACAGTGCAGGTGGTCATGGAAACCACAACACTGCTTCCTACCCTCACATACAGGTGGTGTTGACTCGGTTTGAATATGAATATGGATGCTTTCTGTAAAACCCAGTCCCAGAAATTAAGAGACACGTGAAGGTTTTATTTGAAGAGAAGTCTAGGACCTTGTGCTGCTCCTTAATCCTCTCTGACAATCACAGTCCCAGTAAGCAGGTGCTCTGAGCAATGTACTCACCACCAGAGCAAATCTCCTTACAACATCTCATTTGACAAAGCACAGTGGTAACAGCATCACTGCTGAATGCAAATCCTTGTGTTAAGGTTCAGATATACCTGTGTCACGTTCAGTACACTTTATGCAGGGCTGGTTATCCCTCCTTCAGAAACAGTTGTGAGTAAATAAACATATACAACCCCTCTCTGGTTCTTTTTTTCCTACAGCAGCAGCTCTCAAAGAACTCTCTAGTACAAATATTCTCATAATATTTTACATTTTCTGTATGTTTATTCCCTTGGAATTTAAATAGCAATGTGAAAGGTCTTTTATTTTTACAGGAAAATTGTATAGGTAAACTACAACTTGAAATGCTTCTGAATGCCTTTGGCACCAGTTCTTTTACTGGGTTTGCAACTGTCCCAGGTTTGCACTGGTGGAAAGACACTCCTGATTTGGGGCTGGGACAGAAAGGTACACATGATTTCACATTCTTCTCTCCTTTGTCAGTGCTTGTAAGTAGATATTTCACCACATCTTTCTGGTCAATAAAGGAAATTTTAAGACATAGGGAGGTTGACAATGAAGGTTGGTAACTGGTAAAAATAGCCTGTTGTATCTGCATATAGTTTTCTTAACACGTTAGGCAAAACCTGAAGCAGAGACTTCTTCATGACTTAGAGATATCTTTAATAATTTCATTCTGACTCAGGAAGGTCTAATCAGAACTCAAAAAGGGTTAGTTCACAAAAGAAGAGAGAGGTTTTCTAAGTTCCTACAGAGATACATTAGTTATTGGTTTGGGTTCCCAGAAGACTTATTTAAAGAGAAAGAAACTGAGCTGAAATATTATTGCTTTTCTATTTCTGGAGCTAATAAGCGATTCCTGACTGGCTAATCTGTGACTGAAGTTTTATTCATTGAGGGGATTGGATTATCATACTAGCAAATGGAGAAGCAATGATAGAATTATATTATGGTACAAAATTTATTTAGTACAACTCATCTTCTTTTTCAAAACATAACCATTCAAAATTTATAGACTTCAGGACAGCTATTGCTCATGTCATTGGCTGTACTGGGAGCTGGACTAATATCTGAAAGTAGACGTGTGTTTGAGTGAGGGAAAAAACACCAGAAATGAAAACTGTGCACGATGAAATGGGACAAGACTCATTTTCTGTGTAACTCAAATCGTCTCAGCACTGTATGGTGATTTTGAGAGCTCCCCCAGGAGAGTGTCAGCATTTTGGGACTCAGGCAAAGGTGTGTGCTGCCTGCTGTGGCCCGTGTGCTGAGCAGGGAGCAGGGCTGCTCCAGCAGCAGCTCCCAGCAGCAGGCAGGCACAGCTCCATCCTCAGAGCAGGGACCTCCCATCACCTCCGGGAAAAACTGATGGACACAAAGTGGGAATACTTCTGCAGATTCATTTCAAAGTCACCTCATGCAGAGTTCTCTTGAATGAGCAATATTACAGTAATGCTGTAATACCATAATATAATAACACAGACCATAATGCAATATTACTTTGGAGAGCCCAGGAGACTACCATGGTACTGTCTTAAAAAAGCAATCTGTACTGGCAGCTGCCTGTGGTGTCTGTCTGCCAGTGCTCTGCTCTCAACTTCGGTGCAGCAATAAGGAAGACAGAAGGATGTTTTAGGATGGCTCTTGAAGATCTCATAATATGCAAGCCTCAGCCAACAAATTATATTTGATGACTGCCAAAAGTTAGGCAAATACAGATCTGAAGAAGATTTTCTTGTGACTTAGAAATATCTCTAATAATTTCATACTGACTCAGCATGACATAATCAGAACTTTAAAAGGGATCATTCATAAAAAAAGAAAAAAGAAAAAAAAAAAAAAGATTTTCTAAGTCCCTACTGGAATATTCAAAACTCTTACTCTACCTTTATACCTCCACAACATGACTGTTTTTCCTTGGATGTGGATGATTCGGATTTGAATGAAGATCGGTCCACGGGCAAGATTGTGTTGTTTGAGAAAAAGTGAGTATTTTCTTTTGATGAAATCTCCATGATGGTATCCTCTGCCTCTAAAGCAGAAAACATGGAGAACACTTTAAAAGGGCGTCCTATTAGCTCAGCCTCAAAAGCTCATCATGTGACAGCAACACCCCGCTGACTGTTTTCCCAACAACAGCAATTACCAAACTTTACAACAGAATCTGACCAGTGCACTGGATGTTTAATTATGGAAATTTGCAATCCACTTCCCTATAATAATGGAGATTAAATCATACTCAGCAAACAGCCATCATTTTCATTCTCCAGCTATCATCAATGTGATTTCATTCAACATTTGACCAAGCATGGCCAGCAGACTAAACAAGGTTCATTATAATTTTAAATGACATTTCAGAAGTCTACTTGTAAATTCACTTTTCTAGATGTGACCAGGTCTGCAGAGATTTCTCAGCGCTGATCTCTGAATTTCCCATTTATCTGGCACAATCAGCAATTAGATCAAAGGAAATCTATCCCTGCTAATGAGGCACTTGAATTGTTTTAGATGGAAACATTAGCTCTAATCGTCTGATGTTAGCTAATGAGTTACACAAGAATAAAGAGGTTTAGTTCCCTTTACCATTTTACATAGAGTCTTAGGGCTCAGTGGTCAATTGTTCCAGGAAAAAAAATGTGAATTTGCTTCTTTACAGGTAACTACAAAGAAGTAAACAAAACCTAAATACTGTACTTTGAAAACAAAAGATATCAGTAATTCTTAAATCTCTAATTACATACTGCACTACTTTGTTCATAATTTCAATCTCTAAATCAGATCTGAAAATATTTATGAAATCAGTTTCTGTGTTCACTTTTAGGCAGTCCTGTGTTTTACAGAACTGCTGCCTGAAAATATGAATAGGAACAGTCTCTGTTCTTTCATGTTTGTCTGAAGACACAGATCTTACACCAGTTAAAAATATGTATGGTTGTATGTATATCTATATATACACCTCTGGATACATGTGTTCTCATGGCTTCCCAAACATGCACTTGTTTTACCAGAAATACAAGTGAAAATAACAGAAGTTTATCTTTAGTTGGTAATATTTGCTCATAAGCTCTGTTCATATACGAACAAGACAAAAGGACTCTGCTTGCAGCACCAAAATTTTCACCGAGATCTCTCCATCGTTTAAAATAATGACTATATCTAAGAGAAATATTTGCATTTCACACTAATGTGAACTCTAATGTATTTCCTTATCAACACTAAGGAGTATAGAGATTTTTTTTGCAATTAAAAATATTAATTTGTGCTTACTGAACACTTATTGCACCTATTCCTGGTCTGCTTCTGATTTTCTTGATGTCTTAGGAAAAGTCACACTGCCTCTCTCTACCCCACTTTTGAACCTGTAGAGTGAGGAAAGACAGCATGTACCTCACAGCACTTGCATGAGGATAAATTCTTTTATGACAATCACATAATGTGTGCTGCCATGCAAGCACATCAAACAGCCTCTACTGTAAGGTTTGAAATGCTCTGCATATTTACAGCAATTATGGAATTAAAAATCCCCAAAACCTGGAAAAGGCAAACAGATGCACCACAGCTAAATGAATTGTCCTTATCTCTGAGCAAAGCAACTTCCAGCTGGAGAAGGTGTGGCAGAGGTGTAGAGGGTCTCCTCCACTGCACCACACATGCAGGATTGCTCAGAACACCAAAAGAATTGCTGGGGTGGTGTGGGGGTGGAATATGATAAACTGATGCTTGACAGCAGCATGCAAGCTTGTGTTCCACTGAGCTGAAATAAATCTCAAATGGACAGCAGAGCTGAAACAAGACTTATGCTCAAATTATTACAGTATAGAGACTGTTAACATTTGTAGTCTGGCTGTCAAATAGAAGAGTGCAAGGAAGGCCTGATATCCATGCAGGCTCTACAGGTTTTAATGTATCCCCAGCTGCTCTTGTGGCATGGCTTTAAGGAGCTTTCAGAGCCGCCTGCAGCCATCAGTTTGCTGCCCTGACAATGCCTGGGATGGAAACTTTTAACACAAGACAGAGCACAGTGCACCCAGTGGAACCACAGCCAACTGCACTATCAGCTTGATCCTTCCTCTTTAGTGCCATCAGAATACACAGGACTGCTTCCCTGTAATCACAAATCTGGCACTGTCAGTGTTATACTGGGAGTATTCCTCATAGCCTGTCAATTCCAGTGGGAGGTGAGGGACATCTCTGGTTCTATCCAAGGAAATACCTGCCTGGTAAGGATCATGTCTTGCTGAACTGGGTACAGTGATGGCCTCAGCTTGTTACCATATGTGGGATAACACATTTCTCTAGTGGCATAGAAAATGAAGACAGAGAATGTCTAAGCATTTCCTTTCCAAACATGGCAGGAATGTAATCATGGAATTGTTTAGGTTGGAAAAGACCCCTAAGATCATTGAGTCCACCTGCAGACCCAGCACTGAGAGGTCCACACTAAACTCTGTCCCTGACTGACACATCCACCCATCTTAAATACCTCCAAGGATGGTGACTCAAGCACTTCACTGGGCAGCCCATTGCAGTGCTTGACAACCCTTCCAGGAGACTTTCCTGGCATGCAATCTAAACCTCCCTGGTGCAGCTTGGACCTGTTCTCTCTTGTCCTTGTTACCCAGGAGAGGAGCCTGACGTCCCCCTCACTACAGCCTCCATTCAGGGAGTGGTAGAGAGCCATGAGGTCCCCCCTGAGCCTCTTCTTGTCCATGGCAAACACCCCCAGCTCCCTCAGCTGCTCCTCACAGGACGTGTGCTGCAGAGCCTTCCCCAGCCCCATTGCCCTTCTCTGGACACACTCCAGCACCTCACTGCCCTTGCAATGAGGGGCCACGACTGAACACAGGGTTTGAGCTGTGGCTTCACCAGGGCTTAGTACCAGGGGGCAATCACTGCCTTGGTCCTGCTGGCCACACCATTGCTGGTACAGGCCATGATCCCATTGCCCTGCTCCTGCACCTGTAAGATTTCTTTCTTGAACAGTGTCCATCCCTCCTTGAGCCCTTTGCCCCTCACAACTTTCTCCCAAGGAACTCTTTGTCGACCAGTTTCCTAAACAGGCCAAAGTCCTCCCTCCAGAAGTCCAAAGCTGCAGTTTTCTGAGCTCTGCTTCTTACTTCTCCAAGGATTAAATCTCCATTTCACGATCACAGTGCTCCAGACAGCCTGCAAATACCACATCACTTGCCAGTCCTTCTCAAACAGGTCCATGGGACAGCTGTCCTCATCAGCTCTGTCACCAGCTGTGTCAGGCATTCTTCCACACACAGCAGGAAGCTCCTTGATCTCCAAGAGCTCCCTTCTCTGCTGTGCTGTATTTCTAGCAGCCTCCCACCATGACATCTGCCTTGCTGGCCTTTCCACTGACTCCTACCCATGAACAGCTGTCCCTGTTGTAACTGTCATTAAACTCTAGAAATCAAACCATTCCCTGATGTACAGGATTACCCCACTGCCTGTCCCTTTGAAGGGTTTATGACCATCCACTGCAGCACTCCAGGTGTGCTCCATCACATCTGTAACAACTGAGTCCAGGTGGGTGACACTGCCTGAAGGAAGCTCTGGCCATGCTCACACCTTGTCCCTGACTGTCCCCTGGGCTCACAGCTGGGGCTCAGACCCCTCCTTCCATGCATGGCTCCAGCTGCCTGGGGTGTGGGAGCCCTCTCTGGGGGCTCTGCTCTCCATCCCACCCCAAGCACGGCCGCTGGCTCACCTGTGACACAGCTGGGGTGGCAGTGGCACCCACTGTCCCGAGGGCTGGCATGTGCACCTGAGCCTCAGGTCCAGGCACAGACCTGTCCCCGACCATGCATGCAGCAGGCTAAGACAGCTCCAGGCAGTTCCTGAAGTGCCCCTTCACCCATCCAAACTGCAGGCAGTGAGAAAACATCCTTCCCCCTCTGGAAACTCCTGCACTCTGCAGTAAGCCTCCTCAGCCGTGCCTCGCTGGGTGTCAGCCCACAGCACAGCAGCTGCACTTGCTGCACTGGGTGCACACAGGGACTGCTCACCCATGAACCCAGCTACAAGACATCCTCCAGCTCCCAGGCTTCAGGGCTCCAACACTCTATGGGAAGTGAAGCAACAAAGAGAAGAAAAGCCAAATCTTACCTGGCAGCAGGAATCCCCAGAGATGGTGCCTACTAGTTTTCATAGGTAAGTTTCCTCTACTGCTTTTGCATGCCCACACTTGGCATGCACAGGCACGGGTCCCAGCTTAGAAGGGGAAAAAACTGGAGGGGAAAACCTCCTCTCAGAAATGGCCCTGTCTGCAGATGTACATCTTATACTGGAGGTAGAGAAAGAAAAAGAATGTGTGTGGGGGAACTTGTTTTGTCTCTTGTTTTGCCTGAGCATTTGCTATTTGTCTGCCCCCCATCCTCCTCCCCCACCTCCTCAGGTTTTTCTTCCTCTGTCCCCTCCTATCAATTCCAGGACACTGGGCACACCAGCAAAGCAGAGATGCTGGGTGCCCTAGATGGGAATCATGAAGAACATCTAAACAGCTCCCAGGGGGTAGTTTTCTTTGCTGTAAGTTTGATGAGACACGTGACAAAGCTTTGTGGAGAGGAAAAAAACCAAAACTCTGATCTTATTAATTGCTTAATTCCAGGAAACAAAAGAATTCAAGGGGGAATGGACTCGGGAAAAAAAAAAAGAAAATGGGGAGTGCGTGAGAGAAGACAGGCTGGAAGGTGAAGAGGTGATTCCCAAAGACTTCTTATCCAGTCCCTGGTCCTTCCTGTTGTGCCCAGTGTGCCCTGCTCCTCAAAATCCACAGGGCAATGTCCCTGTCAACACAAAAACACCAACCCAAAAACAACAGCGTGAAAAGATCCACTAAGGGGATTGCACAGAATTGCACAGGGGAGGGTCAGTCAAATCCTTTGCCACAAGGAAAGGAAAGGAAAATTTGGAAGATTTCATTCCCACCCTGAGTTTTTCATGCCACAGCTGCTAAAACATTTATTTGCAAGTTTGGGTAAAGGGGAAGAAGGTGCCTAGTTCCCTCTGCAGTTTGTTGAGCTGAGAGAGGCTGTAAATTCCATCTTCTGCTACCCTCTAGGCTTTGATTATATAAACAGAACAGGTATTAAAGTTAAAAATTCTTCTTCCTTTTCCCTTCTTATTCCCTCCCACCATCTGCAGTACAGCAGGTTCCCATGGCAGCTAAAACCTCACTCACACAGCCAAACACAGAGTAGGCTTTTACTTTCCTAGATTTAATACAAATTATTATCCTTTCCTTCGTTATTTCTCCATTTTGGGTTCTTAATGCAGCTGGAATTTTATTACACTACACGCAATTCACATTTGGTACTTTAAAGTGTCTTGTATCCTTCTTTGGTTTGGAAACTTGGAAATCTATTTTCCCCTTTTCTAAGACATATTAGGGTGCCTAATAGTCCACAGTAATTAGTGACTAGAAGACTTAGTGATTATGAGCTCTTTCAGCCTCTTTAAGAGAACAGCTTCCAGGTTATTTCCTTCAGTTAAGAGAAAACCTGAGTTTACACAATACAGGATCTGTACTAGTTTTGCATGACCTCTGATCTTCATTGCTGACCTTGTTGCTTTCAAAGATTTCTGACACAGATTCCAGTTATTCTGCCACTGGTAACCTTTACCACACTGTCCTTTCAAATAAGTGAAGTTTCATTATCAGATTCATATATTTGTTATAAAAATCCTCCAACATCCCATTATGGTATAAATTGTATTGACAAGCACCAGAGTCTTGTCCTCCACACTGACAGAAAAATGCCTTTGGCCTGGTTTTATGGCCTTTGGAAAGCAGCAGTGCTTTGAAGAACAAGGCCCACAAGATTTAGTGCAATCCTCTCATCTTTCCTGTTTTTTTTGGTTCATTGTAAAACCTCAGGTTTTTATCACAGTTGGTCTTTGTCTGAAATATTGTTACAGAGCAAATATTGTTCTCTGACTTTTTTATAGGTGTTGATATCTTAACTGAAATTTCCCCCAAACCACTTGGGGGAGGTATTTTCCATTACTGAAAGTTTTCTTACACCTCCAGAAGAGTGTCACCATTCCTGTATGAACTAATGATAGCAGTTCCTCAGAAATGACCATACTTATGTCCTCTACAATGCTTTTCAAGATGCTCAGAGTCTGGATCCTCTCTGAAAGTCAGTAAGTCAATCTGTCAGAAAAGAAAGTCTCATCCAGGCAGGATTTCTTAGTCCTCTAGGCCTTGCAGGCATGGATGTTCCATGGAAAGGCAATGCCTCATTAAAGGTGATGTACTCACCACCTACACAGTTCAACACCAGGGACTGAGACATGACAAACAAATCACCACCAGTTAGAATCTGGACATGACACCCCTTGGTTGTCACTTCTCAGTGCCTCCCACAGCACAATGGCACAAAACCCATTGGAAGCTTGCTAGGCAATCAACCAGACAGGAAAGGTTTTCTTGCTTTGCAAGAAATTGCCTACTTATATATTCCTATTCTGTAATTGAAACAAAGCCTTTAAAGCAGCTACAGGACAAAGACCCAGACAGAAGCTTGTTCCTTGAGGTCTGTTTTCTTTACATTCCTACTTTGTATTAGTTACAGGAAGTTAGAAGGCAGACCACCTTCATTTCTAAAGCCCAGGTTAAATTAATTACACTCACAAAGCCTTGTCTAGCCAGAGTGAATTGCTGTGACAAGCATAATCTTCATACATATGTCCACAGCAGGTTTATGGGCCAGTCTTTAGAAACATGAAATGTTTTCCTTTCTAAAAGACATTTAAAAAAATATGTATTCCAACAGAATGCATTTTCACCTGCTAGAAAGAAAATACTGTTTAAAAAGCAAACCAAAACATATAAAGAGGATTAGGATATACCATATTACCTTAAAATCTGAACTTAAGTGATTGCTATAGTCCAACAGAGAATACATTTGCAACCCTTAATATTTTTGTGCTGCAAAGCAAAGTCACTTATAAACTCTTGGTGGAATGAGTCTCCAACTACTCTCATTGAGACTGGCCAAATGCTCCTTTAATACTTTATTTTTGCTAACATGTAAATGCTCCAACCCTGAGCCACTTGGCACCTGGACTGGTTCAGAGGAGAGCCAGTCACAGCAGCAATTACTGAAAGTGTTTAGCTTGCAGTCAAAGACAGGTAGAAAGAGGGAAGACATTTGCATATAAGGCATCCTAGTTTCACTGCCTATAACATTTTAATTGCTTTAGTTATGCTATTCTACTGCTATGGATTATTAATTTCTCAACATTAATTTTCCTCTTCTTTTTGTTGCCAGTCCTAGAAACAGGCTTGGTAAGAATATAAATTTGTAGGAAACCCACTGCCAGAGCAAACCTCGGGTACCCACTCTACATCAAAGAACCAGAGAGAAATAATACATTTTGGCTTTTAGAAACTCTTGGGGATTGCTGGGGGAATTCCAGCCTTGGGGACTTTCTTGTCCAACTAAGGACTTCCAGATCTATCCTCAAAGAATAGTTTTCTTACCAAAGGACAGAAAAGCAATAGAAAAATGTTCTAATTATATTTTGAACCTAACTTCTTGTTATTAGGATATGCAAGGTCCTACTGAATTGTCTCTGTACTCTGAGGTGCTCATCAAATTATAACTGATACTTACATTTTCAGCCCCTTGCATGAGACATATGGAAGAAAAATGTTCAAAAATAGGAGTGGCCTTTGTTTGCTGCACCCTGACCACAGAACAGTATCATCTCTTCTATGTATGCTCTCTGTGCTGGGTACCTGAGCCAATGCTTAGGAGTGGGGTCAAGGGCTGTACATTACCTTGAAAGCACTTGCAGAAGGTGACTGATCAGGTAAAATGGCTCAGAGGTTTTCCTTCCTGAATAGTTAATTAAAAAAAAAAAAAACAAAAAAACAAAAAACCAACCAACCCCCCTCCCCCAAGTAAAATGACAGACAGGTTTTAATGAGCAATTTGAAAATAATTACTATGCATTTTTATACAGCACCACACTTTGCAAAGACCCCAGAGGGCCCTGTGAAACCTTTTTCTGAGGGACTACAACAAACAGGATGAATGAGAAATCCAGTGACGACATTCTTCAGGCCAGGAAGCATTTGCACCACTGGAGCTTTGGGGAGAATTTCTGTGTATAAAGATGTAATAAATGGAACTGGAACTTGTCCAGTCACCAGAGATTAATACCATTAATATTAAAAAAGTTCCATAGCACTTTCCTTAATGAAGATAAGTTCTTTGAAGTAGGTTTAAACACAAAGATTTTGCCTAGGAATGTGGAAAGAGAAGGTACAAAGAATTGAGCAGAAGAGCTGATTACACTGAAGGTGCTGAATTGATATGCCTTTGGCAAAAACAGTAATAAACAATCACCACGTGCAAACGATTGTAACGGGAAATAATTTATCAGCAACAACAACAAAAGGCACATTAAATGAAGCCATTGTGCAGATGGAACAGGAACCTTCTGCTGTGTATTTCCTGGCTGAACACAAGCATGTGCTGCAGCAACCCTTTATCTGTATCAGGCTTCCAAAGCATTATGCCTGTGTCTATCCCAGGTTGTTCAGTGATTATAAGTAGCAATCCACATTGGGTGTGACACAAGCCATCAGAACTTCCAGTAAAACCTGAAACTTGCACGTTTTCTCATGAATTAATGCAAGGTTCCTATCACCTCTTGGCAGTGAGACTGTCCAACAAAGTAATTCGTTTTGCCACCTTCCACTGCAGCACGCCAGGTCTCTGGGAATGCCGTGTGGAGAGGTTAAAAATCCCCCTGGGATGGTGAGAGATGGAACCGCAGAGCTCCAGAGCCATCAGCCAGGGCAGCAGCTCCAGGTCACCCTCTGCCCAAGCCCTTCGCTCTCCATCCCTACACAGATCCCTGGCGGAATCCGGGCAGCCCGTGGTGGCAGCACGCTGATTTCCACAGGTTTCGGTGAGATAATTGCAGACACTTTAAAAGAAAGCACTGCTAAACAAAGCCCCGAGAGTTCTCTGAGAATTGTGCTTGTAGTAGGAAACTTGAAGTGCTTTTAGGCGACTGGATTTGCCCAGGCAACTGAGAGTGATTTGCACAGGTGGAAAATGCGACATTAGAGGGGGCTGTGGTCAGGGGCTCCCGTGTCCAGCAGAGCCCGGGACAGGCAGGCTCCCGTGTGCCCTCCCTTGCGGGTTCCGAGCTCCCCTGCTGGCCCTTCCCACGGAACCTCTGCCTGTTCAGAGCTCCAGAGGGACTTTGGGGTTTTCAGACTAGTGCAGGCTTTACCTTGCTGGCCCCTGCTCTTTGTGGTGGGAAGTAGTGAGGGGAAAGTTTTTCTTTGCTACTCCAGTTTCATTCCTCTTTGTGAATTTTAGCATCAAATAATTCCATGCTATTGAGATATTAAGTGTTTGGGACAGAGCAGCTGCTGGCTTAGAAGCAGTTCCCTTGAATAGGTATAAATATATTTTACTTTCCTACTGGCAATGATCCTGACTTCTAGCTTCCTAATCACTGCCTGGTGCAAATTTCCTTACATTTCTTCCGTTCAGAATTTTAGCCAGAGGACAAAAAAACTGGGGCCATTTGAAAACTGAGAGCCAGATATGTGGCTGATACTCTTGAGGATTTTGAAACCTGTTAATTTTTCACTTATAGGAAAAGAGGCTTTGAACACAGGGTTGATCTAGATAATTTTTATGCAACCACTTCAAATCAATTAGCTGAAGAGCTCTCCAGGTCTTTGATGAAAGTAGATAATAAAACTTTAAAAATGGGTAAAATTTTTGACAGCTGTGAGATACTTTTTTGAAATTATAAACAGTGAGCAAAGACAGTAGCTAGATGTCAATTCTAGCCCACATAAAAGACTAGTAACATTTTACTCTGAAAAATGACAGCATACTTACCAATATAATGGCAAGAAAATTGATCTCACTCACTGATGTTCCACTTTAACAGATTACTTCTATGATTAATACTGGAAACTGTTAAGGTAACACGTTTCATTTTCTCTGGAAGCATTAGTCACTCTGCACTGCTGTGCCTCAATGCTGCCACGTAATGCTGACCACATCCAAGCTGCAGGGTCCACATTAATGGGACTGAGTAGCACACTGATGATGGATGCTGGAACACTGGTCATCATTAAAGAACAATGGTTTTAACGAGGCTTTCCACAGACTGGTTGAGTCACAAAGTATTTAACATGGGATTTATTAGTAATGTGAACCAAAGTGCAGAATTCTGCAGGTAAAATCTCAGGAAATCGGACACCAATAAACATGAGCTTGGGTCACTAACACATACCAAGCAGGGCTGGCAGCTAAAATGGTACTTCCATATATACAAGCTTTCACTGGATTTCAATCAGGGCCATTTGTAATCTGACACTTAAACTAAACGCTGGGCACCGAAAGCAGTTTTGTTCAATAAAGGAAAAAGAAACACAGCCAACAGGATACCACAGAATTATATTTATGTTGTACATTTGTCTTCACATTGCAACATCCACATTGTTCATTTTGTGACAAGTATTTCTAATAATTTTGAATACATATTTACTGTATAATACATTTTACCAAGAGGCACTTCCAGTAATTCTGGCAAAAAGGAGCTTCATTATAGTGTCTAACTTACAAAACAGTAAAAATAAATAATGTTTATCTAAAAGATTTTTTTCCTGTACAGAATCTATTTTGTACAAAACATTTATCAGCCATTAACTAAATCACTTAACAAATACTTGTGAAGAGAATATATTAAGTATTGCTACATGTATCGAGTGCAAGATACTAGTGAAAGGAAAAGAATTATTCTGTTTATGAAAATCACCTAAAAATACAAGGCCTTGTTCCTGAAGTGTTTAGAAAGGAGAAGCTTGGTTACAACAGTATTGACAATATATAAATATAAGTTAACGTATGTAGTACTTAGTGAAAAGAACACTGTGTTAAAAACTGGTGTGTACAAATCCTAAACAAGATGGCACTTTTCTGCATTGCCACTTTGGTTGGCAGTTGTTTTTTAAAATATTGCTTCAAAAGAATTATAAAGGTACACAAAACCCTTTTTAAATAGAGCCGTATAAAATTACACTCCTCCCACCTTTTTCTCACCTTTTGAAGTGAAAAAAAATCAAGGAGGGATTAAATTTGTAGTACACAAGTGATTTGTGGATACTTGCTACTATAGCTGAGTCTGAATAAGCATCATTAAAATAATTTTGCCCCAAGGTCCCAGGCCAGGAGTCAAACCTCACAGGACAGGATGTAAGATCACCTGTAAATTTCTCAGTGTTTCCTGAAGTAAAAGAACTTTGTCTGGGCTGTTGCCAATTTTAAAATAAAAAATGTGTATAGTTTGGCCCTCAAATCTGGTGGGGATCAAATGCTTCAATTATATTGGCACATCCAAAGTTTTAATTCAGAAAGGGTTGTAATCTTGCTTGAATACTTTATCAAAATGGGATTTTAAATTTTTTCAATCACATCTTCTACATGATATACATACTTGCATATTGTTACCCAGACAGGCCAAAGTGTATTGGAAATAATTATTTTTGGAAGGTATTTCTTCCATAACTAGAGGAAAAAAATGTGTTTTTGCTGGAAAATGTCCTAGATGTTCTTCTATCAAAAGCACTAAAAAGAAAAAAAAACTGCCACCCATCAGTGAAAATGTTAATCTGTTAAACAAACGTAACCCACAGTATGAATCACGGCTTTTTAAAAAGTGAACTTAAATTACTTTCCATCATGCAAACACCTGATATTGATTCTTCAAGAGAAGACTTAACTTTAGAAAAGTAATGACCAAAAGCACGCTGACATGGTTGAAATATTAAAGATTACACCAACATCACATAGCAGTTATTAACATTGTCTTTGATCTTTTGGGACACCATCTGCAGTATCGAGGTTTACAAACACCTACAAATCAACATTTTGCATTCAAATACAGGTTTTCATTGTGTTTCAGGATCAGGCAGGAATTTTGAAAAGGAAAGTGAGCTTTAACAGACTAGCAGGCTTTCTACCTAAAGCAGTATGTACACACATGGCAAACCCCTCACTGTTTTCTCTGACCAGATCACAGAGCTTTAATTTTTTTTTTTTTTTAGAAAGGCATGGGAGGAAATGACTGGGGTCAGAGGAGAAAAAAAAAAGCACCACCAAAATCTCCCAATTCCTTTCAATAAATACTTAAAAGCAAAGAGCAGTTGCTAATTCACATCAATTGTTTCTAAGCATTTGCTGCAGTAGAGGAGTACAGTGTTGAAAACAAGGTATTATTGATCTGATTTCTATGGTTTTTGCCTCAGGATGAGAGAATTCAGTCATAAAGGGATACATGGCCTGCAGCTCTGGCAAAGTCCTGTATACCTGCTCTTATGCTTCACACAGAAAACAGAAATATTTGGGTTTCCCTGGCTAATTCAGTGCTGGGATACACCTCTTTCCACAGCTGCACATTTCAGGGCTGCTCCCCAGAGCACAAGGGCTCCCTGTGGCATCCAGGGCAGAACAATTCTCCTGTGCTGCCCCATTCCCACTCCCCAGATGTGCTGCACACACAGCTGTGGAAGCAAGAAACCACTGGCACAGACCAGCAACCTGAAAAGCTCAAATGAAATATTCTTTTTGTTCTCCTCCTCTTGTACCAAGCAAAGTTCTCCTTAATGAAGGAGAATTAAACAACTTCAGTCAAAAATTCTTCTTGATTTACTACATTCTTCAGCTTGACAGACCTCACCCAAGGCCAGCTGGTTTTACCTGAACTCACCAGCAGGTTTACCTGAACTCACGAGCAGGTTTACCTAAACTCACGAGCAGGTTTACCTGAACTCACCAGCAGGTTTACCTAAACTCACCAGCTGGTTTGCCTAAACTCACCAGCAGGTTTACCTGAACTCACCAGCTGGTTTACATGAGCAGGCACTGGGGGAATGTCTGCACACACCTCAGGTGACGCTGGCAGGGGGTCAGACTGCACAATGCTCACCATTTCGGTTTTATCAGAGAAGTATTGTTAACTAGCTCGAGCTCTAGCCCCCTTTTGCCATTGTGAAATGAACTCTCCAGAAATACAGCAGCACTGCTCTGCCCCAGGCTCCTGAGGAGCTTGTATCGTCCTAAGAGCTCAGGTGCTCCCCCAGGTGACATCTGCATCCTACTGAGCTGGTGTGATGCATTTTTCATCAAAAGAACACCTGCCTGCCAGGAAAATCCCACTAATGGCCTCTGAATAAATCCTAATTAGGTTGTAAATGGAGAATAATTCTCATACTGCTCCCTCCAACACTGAGACTCAATAACTACCACAGCAGGGGCTAAACCCGGCTTTGATTCACCTGCAAAGGAACGTTGTTTTGCTAAAAGAAAGTGATGAAATTCAAAGAAAGATTTATCATACTAAATTGCTCTCAAAAGTACTGGTGATATTTTGCTCTAAATCAAAGTTTGACTCCAATAATCAATAATTTTGCAAGCTCTTCCAATGTTACTTAAGACACCTAAATTCTATTATTCTTTCATCTGCTCAAAATCACTTACATATTTTTCTCCAAGATCCCCAGATATTCTTACTTGTTGATTCACTGAAATATAGGGGGGAAAAAAAAAGATTCCCCCGCTCTAATTAATGGGAATAATGATCTTCTCTTTAACACTGCCATCATTTTGACTAATACTGCAACATCAAATAGCAATTAAACTGCCAGAAAATCTGTGTTTACTCCGTTTCAGCAGGATTACATTTGCTTTTGAAAGAAAAGGAAAATAAATTTTGTTTTATGAAGTCTGTTTGATACTGGACTACGATTTCCTTTTCTCCTTCCCCCAAAATGCTGTTTTGCCTCCCCTGCTGCATGTGCAGAGCCCCATCAGCTGGAGGAGTGCTAGCCCAGCTCCGAGCTGCCAGCTGAGGAACAGCCAGGTTCAAAGGGCAGTGCCCAGGACTGGGGCCAGCAGGCAGCCCTCAGTGCCTGCAGAGATGTGAATTCTTCCCTGGGGAACTCTGCCTCACCTCCTGCCCCAGGTTCAAAGGGCAGTGCCCAGGGCTGGGGCCAGCAGGCAGCCCTGAGTGCCTGCAGAGATGTGAATTCTTCACTGGGGGAACTCTGCCTCACCTCCTGCCCCAGGTTCAAAGGGCAGTGCCCAGGGCTGGGGCTGGGGCCAGCAGGCAGCCCTCTGTGCCTGCAGAGATGTGAATTCTTCCCTGGGGAACTCTGCCTCACCTCCTGCCTTCCCATCCTTGGACTGAAACCTTCCCTCATTCACGGGGTGCTGGAACACCTCGGTGGTGACAGGGCTTACACAGACTTTGCACCAGCACTTCATTAACAACCAGGACCAACCACAAACCTTTTGCTGCATTGGACTTGTGGCTAAGTTTTCAAAAATGCTTAGGGTTCATTTTGAAAACTGACAGATTTCTCTAGGATTCCAAGTCCAGCTAGGCTCAGGCTGCTGAGAGCTAGCCCACACCCACTGAGCTCACAGCCCAGCAGCACTGGGTGCTGACAGAGTCCTTACAGGCTCTGTAAGGACTATCCACAGGCCACTGACTGATGCTCAATTTGGCAAGATCCTTGCCTTCTTCACACTGCATTTTACTTTCCAGGGCATTTCTCAAGAAAGATGGGGCTAGAATTTCAGAAAGAAAAAAGTATTTCTAGCAATTAAAGCAGATTGTAGATTTGTTAGAAAGCAATTTCTAGCAAAAAAGCAGACTGAAATTTAGAATTTTAAAGAAAACAAATGAATTTAATGTCCAGCATGGAATGCATAGAATGGGACTTGGCAGTGAAATTTACTTAGATGCCAAATGGTACATTTAAAAACATGTATTTGAACCTCAGTAGCCTTAATTTTCTTCCAGATTCAGACCACTAGTATCTTAAGAAATTCTAACGGTGGTACACTAACAGTAAAGACCTAAATCCATCTTTAGGCTGCTGATGATGCAGAGAGGAATTACACATGATGCCAGAATAAAAACTGAAGAGAACTATCCTTGCATTATGAACAAAAGTATTCTCAAATTACATCTACCCTGGGAACCATTTCCTGCCATAACCTGACCTGTGAGAACCAGCACCCTGCACGATGGCAGGGGGGGCCTTTGGTGACACACAGCTTTGTGTAAAACATTTCATTCACAGACTGAGGCCATCCAAAATCCTGCCAGGAGCACACTCAAATCCCTTTGCCCTAGGCTGCTGCCACTCACTTCTGGTGCACATCTTGCAACATCTCATCAAACACCATCTTCCTACTGCAGGAAGTAAATGATTTTCACAGACAAGTTTCAAAAGCTGTGCACATTAGCTAAAAACAAACCACGATTTTAGAACTAGAGCATAAATACAGAGCATAGTAAACTATGGCTCTTTGAACATGGTGGAAACTACTGTATTTAGTCACAGCATTTTTGTTATCTTAGAAACTAGTATCTTACACTCCTCCTGTAAGAAAAGGTAATTAAATATCTATTAAATAAGTTTAGGGCTTTCACACTCTACTTCCACGTGTTCCCTCTGCAAAACAAATGTAATGAGAGAAGTGATATTCCATGGTAAACTCCATGTGGCTGTCAATGGAAGTGCCAATATGGGGACAAAAGTGTTTACATGTGATTGCTATGTGACACAGAGCCCTTTTGTCACTGCACTGGGAGCTGCAAGGACAGCAAAAGCCTCGAATTTCAGGCAAACTTGTAGACTAAAGAGAACAGGATCAGAGACCAAGTGCCATTAAAGTGGGGAAAACAAAATATCCAAATGGAAAAAATCATCTATTCTTTCTCTTCCTGTTTTTAAAGAGCAGAAAACAGAAGTACTTTGGGTTTGCCACCGCAAAACACTGATTAAATGGGGGTTGCTTTCTTTAGTATCTAACACACTGCTTTACATATGGTATGTACCAGGAATTCATATCAACATTGTAAACATCCCACCTAAAACATGAGCATTTTGCTGATTGAATGCAATTAGTTTTCTTTAATTTGTTTTTTCTTCCTAAAATATTTACTAGGCTGTGGTTTATTTGGTGCTTGCAACACCAAAGGACTACACAAAGTGGAATACCTTCAAGGTCTGCCTCCAAAAGGCTGCTGTAACTGCAGGAGAAAAGTTTTTCCTCCTTTGGATTAGAAAATATTATAAAGCCCCCTAAATTACCCACTTTGTTATATTTATGAACCCCAAAGCCGCCCCCCCAAAAAAAAGGTTTTCACATTTTTGATCTCTCTGGTTTTTGATCTTTCTGTTTTCTTTTGTGTTATATCTAAGCCAGCCTGGAGATTGCCTGATCACTGCCTGCCAGACATGCACTTCAAAGACTGAGAATCAGATGCAGAAGGAGGGGCCATCTGCAGAAATTGGATTACTAACTATTTGGAGCGGGGGAAAAAAAGTCACTTCTTACCAAGCTGAGCACTCACAGCTACTTCAGCTTCTTCACTGGAATTTCTTTCTAGTTTGGATAAAAAAACCCAATCATTCTCATTTGAAGTCTGTCAGCAATTCCTTCACCATTAAGGTCCAGTTCAATGACTGTCCCCATAAACAGGCTTGGGTAGCAGTGGTGGATCAATTTCTAACAGCTGCCCTGGCAATGCAGAAAAACAAATTACAAGCTGACACTAATTTTACTTAATGGCAACCGAAAAATAGAATGGTTTTCTTTTGGCACATTTTGAGATAACTTTTCTTAGTTACTCCTAGTGCTTTTCAACCCTATGTATGCCACTTTAGAGGAATATGTGAAAATCTACTTAGAGGATTTTTGCCTCATTCCTGAATGCTTCTTCGTAATTTTACCAACTGGGCACCCACTAACACTTGCTGCAATGGAATTCTTTCATCTTCCAGCAAAGGCAGTATAAAATCCAGTATTAAAATCCAGTTGCAGTGATTATGCACTGAAAATCGAGAAAGAAGTGCTTGGAGATGGGACATTTTAAAGCATCTCTGTAAGTTTAATTTTTAAAGGACAGAATGAGGAATAATAAATCCTTCTCATACTCTAAGGTATGCATATCACTTGTAGAAGAAAAGCCCAAATAAAATGATCAATTAAAGTGACTGAAGAGATATGAAAACAATATAACAAGATATGAAAACAATGCAAGCTGGAACTGGTTGAGACTTACTGGGACCTTGGAGGTAACATTTTCTTTTGAATGAATTCTGCTATGTCCCTTCCCTTTAAAACAGCATTGTGATTTGGATCTTTGCTTTCCTAATTTCATTGGAAAACACTTCCTAAATATTCCTGCTGATAAGAGCATTCAGAACCCTGCTCCAGTCACTCTCCTGAAAGGCAAACACATTTTCTACTGGTAAGAGTAGGTCAGGACAATATCAGGCAAATGCAACCAGTAAAAACCCCAAATCCTCTTTTGAACAAAACCTCATTTTGACAGAAATGCAAAGCAAGAAGGAACTCTGAAGTGATGACACACATGTGATTGGCTTTGATAGAGAATGTTTTCCAACATTTTGGGAGGTGTCAACAGGATCATGAAATTTGGTGAATGTGTAACAACAGCAAAAAGTGATGGGTGCAATGTCAGAAATTTAATACAGAAAGGACTTCTACAAACTCTGCCTTTCACAAGGAATCTTACTCTCACAAGCAACCCTCTTGTTGGTAATGGGCTGCAGAATAAAAGTAGAAAAAGCATACATAAGTCAAAGGATTTTTCAGAGATACTGAAGTTTATATATATAACTCTTTCTGTAGGAACAAATCTCTAAATTGTGGGGCACTGGTGGGTGCTGCCAGTCCCCAAGAGCATTTATATTTTAAAGCCTTGGTCCTGTAGACCTCTGGTTTCCCAGAAGGGTCTGTACAAATTACTCAAGACTTTTTCCTGGGGTTTGGAAATGGCTATACTGTATAAAAATGTTTTTGTATTTATTTTTTAAAAAATTATCTTTACAAAACAACTTTTCCCTTTTTTCTTTTTCTTTTTTTTTTTTTCTTAAAGATATCATTATCTACAGGAACCCATAAAAATTTTTCCATATTTACATCTAGATAGCTAATCATTGACAAATATATCGTGAAATAAAATATTGAAAGTGAATATCCAACCTTTTAAATAGACATTTGGCTCACAGCATAAACAACAGAGAAAACAAATGACTAGAACAACAACAACAACAACAACAAAAGATCTGCTGTTCTTACAGGCCTGATCTTTTTCTTTCTCTTAAAAAAAAAAAAGAAGAAAGAAGGAGAAAAAAATATATAGGTGGGATCAAACATGTTGCTTCTAAGCAGAATGCCAGCAACAAACTGCTCCCATGCAGCACTGACTCTGACAGCCAAGCCTGGGAAGCTGGTGCTGTGGGACTGGCACCTGTGCCCACGCAGCTCCTCGGGCACCCTCTGCTTTTTGGGCAAGGCCCTGACCCCACGCTCCCCCCTCCTCACAAGAGTTTCGTTTTGTTCTGAGTTCTGAGTGATGCATTTGGTCACTGGTGCCCAGGGGCTGAGGGCAGCAGAGGACGGGGTGCTGCAGCACACTTGGTCCTGCCCCAGCACCGTGCTGAGCCCGAGGAGGAGGAGGAGGAGGAGGAGGCACAGCTGGGTAGGGCCAGAGCAGCAGCTGGGCCATAGCTGGATGGCTGCTGCCCACAGCTGGAGTGCAGACTGGGCTATGGGAAAGCAAAGCTCCTCAAAATTGTTCCCTTGCAGGCACCAGTTCTGTAAGATCCTGCTCTTCTGTTTGTTGTGGTACACTGGGACATGTGCTACAGCTAGTGTGGTAAGAACTCAGACCGTGCTGTGTTTCCTCACATCCACTCACTTGCAAACACCCCCTCACTCACACACATATGTTGGCAGGATATATCAGCATTCATATAAAGCTTTGGAACTTTTATCCCTCAGCATTAAGAGCAAAAGCTACTTAACTGGTACCTTACTGTTAACTGCAAATGTGCTTCAGAAGCAGCATTTCCTTAGATAACTTTCTCCTGTAAATATCACAGTGACCGTAATATATCATTAAATGTAGTTTGCTGAAGTGTGCAGCCAATAACCCTGGCTATATATATATATCTATATAATTCAACCCACCCCCAAATCTCTTCAAAGAAAGTCTGTAAAGCCGGTGTTGCAGTGTGAAAGCTTCCTTGAGCATAGGAGTTTGAACAATGTACCTCACCAAAAAAAGGAAAGAGAAACAAATTGAACATCTGTAGGCGCATTATCCCATACTTCTACAGTGTTGTGTCTAAATGCTGTGCTGGCTTGAGAAAGAGTCTGTGCACGAGTCCATCTGTCTTAAAATACTGCTGTAAATATTGTCATTGGTTTGGTTCTACAGTTGTGTTCTCCTCTTCATCCTTCTTGGCCTTCCCCTTCTCCTCCTCCTCCTCCCTGATGGCCTGGATTTGTTCTGAAGATTGGTGCAGTGGGGATTGCTCCGTGCCCTGCTTCTCTGACCCAGCTAACCTCTCCTCATCCTCAATCACCTTCTGCCACATCTTATGGTTCTGAAGCAGGTGCTGAGTGATCTGACAGTAGATTTTCCTCCTCTTGAACTTCTTCTTTCCTGTAAAACACCATGTGACATTAATGTACTGGTTTCTACTGGAGAAGGAAAAGAGACTGAAGGCATAGGAAGCAGACAGAGTGTACTATGACAGACTTTTAAACACAAAAATGTAAACAGTGCTAAAATTCAGAAAGCTGTGCCTCTCCAGATCTTGGGGAAAGCAAACTGGTCTCCTGCAGTTTGAGCCCCAGCTTCATCCTGTCCCAAGGCTATGTGCTGTGCCTGACTCCGCTGCTCACAGAGGTATCCAGTCTTTGAATGATTATGCATAAAACATGCTGCTGAGGTGTTTCTGCTCATTTTATATCAAGTTCTTAAAGGCTCTGATCAACACACATTAAATTCTGTGCCCTCCTCACCCCCAATAGATCCCTGCTGATTGTCCTAGGGAAAAAAAAAATCCTGCTTTTGCTTTCCTACGTTCCATTTCCAGTCATCTAGTGCTCCGCCATCGCAGTGGAGGTGACCTTAAAGCAGCTTAAGCATTGCTTTGGCACCAGCCTGGGCACTAAAGAAGTGCTCATATAGCCAAAGACTATCAGGGAGCTTGAGTCTCCTTGGTTTTGAAGCACCAGCCCCCTGCTCTCAGCCTGTAAAGTGTTTTTGTCCCTGGTGCCTCTCATGGCTCCTGACGCAGCTTACACTACAAGTGTTTTGCTGTCTGAAGGATGGTTTTTCCCCTGTCAATGCAGTCTGTCCAACACAGATTCTTAACTCCTTAGCAAAGTTTGAAAAACTTTCCTGGTCATTAACAGTGACAATGGCAGTCCCAGAACTGAAATAATAACCCCTCCAAAGACAATGCTGATTTTTCCTAAAGAAGGTGACGTAGAGGAATGTTTTGTACCAAATAAATTTGCGTGGATTAGTATTTGCAGGTTGCCTAAAGTATGTCTGTGTCAGGATCCAAAATGTTTAGCCCTTGAAGCTTTTGAACTGGAAACAAAGAGCTTTTCACTGAGCACAGACCAAATCCAATTCAATCCTTCATTAGAAAGCCCTTGGTTCCCTGTAGGAAGCCTTCAGGTTTAGCACTAATAAGAAGCCCCTACCCTGCCAATGCTACAGCAGCACATTCTCTCCTGGGGCTCCCAGGTGACCCCACATTTGCTGCTCTCTGCAGCCACTGTGGTGTTAAAGTTTGTCTGAATCACTAAAGACTCAGTCTGTTCAGTTCTTACACTTGCATAAGACCTTCAGGGAAAGTACATGCTCCTGTATAGTAAAAAAGTTACTTAAGGCTACTTTAAGGTTGTAACTCTTAAATTTATCTCAACTGCTTCAGTGAATTATCAGGACCTAGATGAAGTTTTTTTCTGCCACAATTATATTTCTATCTGCCTAAAAGGCATTTTCATCAGAAGATCTTTACCAACATCTATACCAGTCTGAATTTCTGTGCATCTGACATCTCAACCTTTTATTGTTTCTTTGAGAAAGTTTAGGAAGTCCAAAATTGTGTTCATCACAGGTATGCCTTTCTAAGGAACTATGAGGCCCCTACATGGACACAAAAGAAGTTACAGAATCTTGAGTAAGGTCTACACAGCCACAGAGAATTTAGGGGACCTGAAGACAACAATTTGCTACACATTAGTGTAATTGAGAAGGGGAGCATCCCCCATTTGGTATGAAGGAAGTAGAAAGAATTTGTTGAATATTTCAAAACTTCTGATACATTAATTTTTAAAGAAAACCATAGTCTAAGAACACCAGGCTGAAAAGTAAGTACTATAACAGGGTAGAATGTAAAAAAGAAAACAGAAGATCACTAAAATCAGTCTGTTTGCAATGTGAAAAGGGTTAATAATGATCAGTGCTTTTAACCTGCACTGTTTGACTCCACTAATAGTAATACAGAAGGTAAGTGAATAGAGATATTAGATGAAAGGAAACCAAGGATTTCAGCCTAAGTTTAGACACTCCACAGATATATGAGAACATCCTTCATCATTTTTTTAACACAGCAGTACCAGTTTCAGGCTTTGGGGTCTATGTTAATTACCAGTTGCATACATTTCCTCTTAGCAGGCACCTCCATAAAGGCCAATCTGCCACAAACATGTGGTTCTGCCTATTACAGAACTGAGAGATCATAAGGTGCTAAATTAACCCATGTGTGTTATATTACTTGATGTTCACTGCCCTCTAAGAGATTTTTTTGTGCATGTGAACGTGCTAAGCTTAAAATATGTGCAAGTGTGAGTGTGTGTGTGTGAAAAACAGCAATGATTTCTTAAATGCAACCTGTTTATCTCTGGGTCTTACTAGAGATAAAAGGTTAATTCTGCACATCAGGAGACATAGATTTTAGTTCCACATCCATATGTGACTTACTGCACTCATCAAATCTTTCTCAGCTTTCCCAACAGAAAACAGGGATGATACCCAGGCAGGGCATGAAAGTGTGTGGGAAAGAACAGGAGAAGTGAGGCTGTTGAGGGAAAAAAGCTATGTATTGGTATTTCATGAGTGCACCTAAGGCTGCTGTTTCCTAAAACTTCTGGGTACAGGGGAGAGAGAGGATGATGACTCAGAGGAGGGAAACAAAGGAACAGTAGTAGAAAATTCAGAGGGAGAAAGAACATGAAAGAAAGAAAAAGGTAATGCAGGCTTAAACTGATGAAAGGAAGAGGTCTATAGTTGCAGTATTTTCTTCGAAAAATCACTTCCCACAAGTGCCTGAAATCTCCTTTAAAGGTAAAAAACCTTTCATCTCAGTACAGGAAGTACTGGCAGTGTTGCCTTCCTAGAGGAGAGGCAGGAGAATATGAGCTTCAGTTACTGGTTAGCCAAGTGCTGCAGCTCCCAGCACACTACACAGCAATGCTCTGTGCCAATTCTCTTCCCACTCTTCTTCATGCTACCTTGAAGAGATTTGCATTAAAATGATTCCATTGTTAAAAACTCTTTTAGTGCATCAGCATTTCAGACCCTCATTCTATTATTCCTGTATGTCATGTTAACTCGTGGAAATGATGAGTGTTTTCCTTGAAAAATCTCCCAGATATCTTTTTTTCCAGGATATTATTGCAGTCTATTAACACCAGTGCTGAAAGAGTCTAGAAAGCCCTCATGCACAGACAGGTGATCCACCAGCAGAATCCCCAGCTAAGGTAGAAATAAGTGGTGGGTATGAGCCACATTGGTCCTGAAACTGTGGAGCATCTCCATTAACAAGTGTAATTGTTACTGTAATTATTAATGGAATTATTAGTGTAAGTGGCTGCAGCTTCACCAAGGACAGCACTGACTGTCCCTCTGGAGGAGGCCCATGCTGAACCTGGCCAGCTCTCAGCCTCTGATCAGTGTTTTGGCCACAACATGGAACTTGTTTCGTTGGAAAATGGAAGTGTCAACAACTTACTGGATTCGGCGTTCTCACAAGTTTCCATTTCAGCTGCTTCTTCCTCCTCTTGCTCATCAGTGTCTCCTGATTCATCACTATCCTCTATCCATTTTCCTGGCATCAGCCCTGCTGAGTCATAGGAGTTGCAGAGTGGCCCCACGATGTGGGTGATGAAGGATTCCTGGAGGTGTGCCAGCTGAGGAGCAGAGCGGTCCATGAAGGGACTGATTGGCAGCCCCAGGCTGGCCTCTTCATCACCCTGCAGATGAAAAATACCTGTGATTCCTCTGAGCTAGGTGAAACAAAACTGTGTCACAAAAGGAGCAGGGCATATCCAACCAATTAAAAATGCTGAAAGAACAACACCTCAATGCCACCCTGGCACTCCCACCATGACACTGACACAGTGCCATCGTGTCAAATGGTCAGAGCCACAGCTCTTCTCTTGTGGGAGCTGATAAACCCACCACCAATAATGTGAATTTAACAAGGATGTTAATGACTCTGCAGAATGATGCTCCTAGCCCTGAACTTTATGCTGTGTGAAAACTTGAAAATTGTTATTTCATTTCTTTCTTCACATTATTTCAGAAAAATCCTTTCTGATTGTGTGATTATTAGTTCACAACAACCTTGTTTACAGGGAACAAGACAACTCCTACAGGACAGGGCTATCTCACCAGACTAGTTTTCTTACTAATTTCATCCTCATTAAAAGTATCCTGGAGATGTTCCCTTGGCTTTGGGTCATAAATATTTGTTTCCTGCAACTATTAGAATGATCCCTATGAAAGCAATGTATGACATTTGTTTGTTCAAAAACTAAATCTTTCCCATGAAGCTTTTTGTTAGATTTTTGGCGGAGAGAGGGAGGCATGAGTTTTTTCTCTTCCTTCTCATGATGTAAAATAAGGTAAAACTTCATTGCAGAACCAAATGTGATACACTCAATTCCCTATCCCAGCAAAGCTCTGGTGATACCAGTGCACTCTCAGCTGAGCAGACATGACAAGACCAGATGCCATCTCCCCCCAGAAATATCCACCCTCCCTACTCAAACCTGATATGTAACTGAATGCTGCAACACAATACAGACTTCTACATTTAAGGATACAGACTGGAATTTGGAGATGCATTTTCAGTTTCCATTATGTTATACTGTGCTTGTATTTATTTCCTTGTAATGTAAATTTTTCAAAAGCAATGGTCTTCATAGCTGACCAACACCCTGTCTGTATCTGTATTTGGTGAAGGTCAAAAAATGAGAGCTAAATTTTGGAGTATGTACAGCAAATATCCCATTTCCTTGTGTTTTGTTTGTTAATTTTATAATAAACAATGCTGAAATGTTATGTTCAATCATTCAAAACAAAATATTTGTGTTGACAAAACAGTGAAACATGCCATCCATTCTTGAAATAGCAAGCAAATTAAGAAGAGGTGACAGCTTGCTCTTCCTTACAGAAACATATCTGAGATTTCCTAGTTGTGAACTGGGAAAAATGTTGACAATTGAAATGTTTACAAATTATTTTTGTATTTTTTTCTGTTAAAATATGATTTATTATGTGAAACATCTTACAGTGGTTTTTTTTATTCTAATATGTCTATCCTGTCTTCAAATAATTATGCTGGACAGGAGAAGAGAAGGAAACATCCTGCAACAATATGACACAGGATTTTGAATATTTTTAAACAACACATTTTTAATAAACAGCTCTTATTTATATGGGAGTGAAATTCTTCAAAGGAATTGGTGTTTATTGCAACAAAGCTACTTTATGATTTTGACAGCATAGGTCGAATTCACATATGTGTGCTTTTTGATAATACTTCCAGGGCAATTCATACTTCCCATAAAATTCTCCCTTTTAGAAATGAGAACATGAAGACTTTCTCAGTCGCGGAAAAAAATCTAATGCTCAAAAGCATGGTGAATATGGTTAGTACACCTCTTGTAAAATATTAAAGAAAAACAGATTTTAATAGAGATAAAAGAAACTGGGAATCTAGCTTATCCTCCTTAATGTGCCAAAAGCAAGTCCAAGAAAGAAAATGTTCTCTGTTTTGGATCCCATTTCTGAATGATGGAAAATAACACAGGCTTATACTGTGGAAGAGATAACAAATATCTTCCCACATCTGTATCCTCACAAGCTTGATTCACTGCCCAACACTTCGATGATACTGACATATTGGGGCACTTCCTTCTGATATAACTTTTACTGGAAAAAAGGAAAGTCACATTCTGCATCTGATTAACTGCTTCTGTCTATATGCACTAGTCACCCACATAAGCTATGATCATCACCAGAACTGCCAAGTACAGTTTGTTGGGACAGTTGTAATGAAGAAAAAAAGCATTTCCTGAAAGAAAATTTGGGACATAAATGTTGTTCTGGGACATACTCTCTTTGTTTAAGAAAAAAATGAAAACAAAAATGGAACCAGCTGTATTCATACTATATGTAAGGTTCATTGTATTTTCTTTTTCTTGGGAGATTTGAAGGAAATGAAGAAGCTTCAGGTCAATGTCTGAATTATGTCCCTTTCCCTGTCTCTTTACATAAACCAGAAGGCAGCAGCAAATCCTGGTTGGATTTTTTCTTCCCAAACTGTAAGTGCAGTAAATTTAAGGGAAGTTGAAAAAGCTTTAAAAGGGATTAGTCTGTGACTCCAAGTTAGTGCACAGCCTCCCTGAGAAGTCTGTGAGTTGCCTTGTTCAGTGATTTAGCCTGTTTGCTCCATCTGGAAAAGACAGGATGTGGAGTTTAATGTGACCAGAACATTCAAAATGTTCCCACTCAGGAAACAGAGGAATAGTGTGGGAACAGCCCTGACCCTTGCACTCAGCAGGACTGAATAGGTTATAATGAGAAAAGGTTCAATGAAGGGCTCCCTTACCTAGAAGGAGAGGAGCAGTGCCTGGCTGTGCTCCCAGCTCTTTGTAAATCAGTCTGTGGCTGTCCTTCCTTGTGCCACCAGCATGGCCTTGCATAATTATGCACTTGTACTGACAAACTCTGAGGGCTGGGAGTGCTGCCTTAGAAATGAGGAGTGGGCCAGGATCAGTGTGCAGGGAGCAGATGGGGCTGGCTGTGAGCACTGAAAGCCAGCCACAGTCCTGCTCAGCAATAAAGGCCCTGGTTGTGTGAACACAGACATGGCCTGCAGAGGAGCTGCAACAACCCAGTGCTCTGTTTGGATCATCTGAACGAGGGAGTCCTGTCCACTTTTGGGACTGCATGTCAATAAAAGTGTGAGACTGCACAGGAGAGCCAGGAGAACCAGCTGATGTCTTGGGAGAACACAGGAGGAAGGATGAAAACAGGGTTTGCACTAAAGAAGAGGGAAATGACAGCCACGATGACTGACAACAGGAAAAAAAAGAGGAAAGATACACTTGTTCACCATGCCAGTGCTTGTCCACAGTGCCAGACTTGAACAGTTCAGCCTGCAGAAACACCATCAGAGGTCTGTGAGGACACATCAGAAACCTCAGTGACAAATGGACTTCTACTGGTCCAGCAAAAAAATGGATTAATGTGACTCTACCAACCTCCTCACCCCTGGTCTCTGTGGCTTTTCACTCGCCACCAGCACGACCATGCTCCAGAACAGCAGGCATGCAGCCTTGGAGTGCATTTACCTGCTCATAGAACTCATTGACGATGCCTTCTGTCCACTGCAGGTGCAAGTCTTTGCATTTTGCAGGCCCGTTGATGTCAGCCAGTTTGATGCACATCTGACAAACCAGCAGGCGGTCGTTCTCATTGCTCCAGTCAATCCCTACATCGTCGTTCACCTGGGAGACAGGAAAAAGGAAACCATGGTGGAAATCCTGGGCAAAAGGATGCAGCCACAGAGGAAGGTCAGACCTGGGAGAGTGTACAATGTATTTAGCTATTTAACAAAATCACTAGTGTAAGCAGGTGAGCTAACCCCAGGCTGGAATTAACAATATGGAAAAGGAAAAATAAGTGAAAACCAAGGAACATTGAGATGAATAATGAGAAATCAATGTTTAGCACATTATGCACCTGTTTGGAAGCATTTACTAGGAAAACAAACAAATGCAATCTTTCCCTGACATTTTTCAAGATACCTATTGGTGTATAAACTATTATAAAATATCATGATGGTTTGATTGCAGTGTGAAGATGTGTGTAATGAGCTAATTTCCCTGTTTGATCTAAGTGTGGCTGAAACTGTTTCCTCCCTTTTTCCTTTTCTCTATTTTTCCCATGCCTCTCACAAGAAAAAATGATCGATACTATCAGCTGCTCTAAAATGAAAGCAGAAGGGTTCAGGTTGGAAGGGACATGACTAGCAGGGGTGCAGAAGGAGCTCACACTCTTGTGGATGTACAGATCAGTTCTCTGCCTGCCCTGGACCACATCCAGGGCCTCTCTCTACAGCTTCTTAAAGCCTGACAAAGAGAGAGATGTTACAGGGAAATGGAAAACAAAACCAGTCGTACGTGTGGAGGCTTCAAAATGTCAGCATACAGATCCAGCCTAAGTGATGCCACAGGAAAACATTTTATCCATGTCACCAAAACACCTGGGAGGCCCTAGATACAAAACTCACTGTTCTTGGGGGTTCCTCACAAGGAACAAGAAGGCAGTAGCAGCTCCAAAGGCAGGTATCTAGTTAACATGCTAACAGCTTTGATGTGTGATGGAGTTTATTAAAATGTCTTAATAGGAGGTGATTTTCAATAAGCTAGGTTGGAACTGTAAACAGATTTTACGAATGGTTTCTCAGGGTTGTGATCTTATGGCTCACATGGAGCATGCAGGAAAGATCTTTAGTGACCTTTCTCTGGAAAGAGAAAGGAAAGGAAGACCATGCTTTCACTGCATTTGAAATTAGAATGTCAAAACTGTTCTGATTTCCGTGCTCTGAAAATACAACAGTAAGACTAAATCAGTAAAAATTCACTTAAAGTAGCCATTATGGAAACTTGGTAATAACACCTTTGATTTTTTCCCTGAGTGCTTTGCTAATAGGTCTATAGTGCCAGTGAACAAGAAAGCAATGTTGAAAAGTAGAATGTAAAAATTAATATTTTTAGCCTTAAACCACTTTCTGAAAAAAAGTAAGTATGTATAGGAAGAGAAACTGTGTCACTAACTTTAAATGAGTAAAACCCAACAGAAAGGCCAGATTAATATTCAGTGTTTTACAGCAGCCAGAAGGACATTCAGAGGAAATGGAAACCCTTTTTGCTGGATGCAACCAAGGCCCACAATCTTTTCTGACCATCCCCCAGAATCCCAAACTAATCTCACCTTGGCGTTGAATTTGGCAACGAAATCGAAGTGTTTCTTCAGGTCAGTAGCCAGGATGGCCTCGATGACGAGGAAGCGGAAATGCTTGAACTCCACGTGGTCCAGGTTGAGCAGGAAGTTGTACTCTGGCCGGGACATGAAGAGGTTCCAGGCAGCAGCAGCGTGGTGGTTCTCCAGCACGGAGCGGTCATTGTACAGCACTGCCTGCGGGGCAACGTGGGCAGGGAGCTCAGCAACAGCCCTGGGGCCCAGGCCATGGCTTAATGGCCAACAGAACACATCAGCCTCATCCTCATCCTCAGCTTACCTCATCCTCATCCTCATCCTCATCCTCATCCTCATCCTCATCTTCCCTCATCCTCATCTTCCCTCATCCTCAGCATCCTCATCCTCAGCATCCCTCATCCTCAGCATCCTCATCCTCAGATTCCCTCATCCTCATCCTCAGCTTCCCTCATCCTCATCCTCATCCTCATCCTCAGCATCCTCACCCTCAGCATCCTTCATCCTCAGTATCCTCACCCTCAGCATCCTCATCCTCAGCAGCCTTCATCCTCAGCATCCTCATCCTCAGCATCCCTCATCCTCAGCTTACCTCATCCTCATCCTCAGTATCCTCATCCTCAGTATCCTCATCCTCAGCTTCCCTCATCCTCAGCTTCCCTAATCCTCAGCATCCTCACCCTCAGCATCCTCACCCTCAGCATCCTCATCCTCACCTATGCATTACTGGCTTTGGTAACTGCACAGCTGGGCAGCTGTGTCCATGCAGAACAGATTCCAAACACAGAAACAAGAGCAATTGCAGTTTGCAACCTAAAAACACATACTCAGCCTGACAGATATCTCAATGCTAAAATCCAAAATTGGTGAAATCTTTACCAAAATAAGAGGATAATTCCATTCTCAACATAACAAGAAAATTATGTTTTCCTAATAATTTATTTTCAAACTAGAGTCAATACATAAACTAATCACCTAACTTCCTTTTCTGATGTTTGCAAGCACAGAGCTATAGCACTTGTTTCTTACAATTAGATTTAAAGATAGGACATGTCTTCTCCCAGTCTATTTACCTGGCCAGAGTGTCAAAGCTCTTGGTCACAGGAATGCATTGCAAGGATGAGAAGCATTTTATCAATTCACAGACAAAAACTGATACCAGAGCAAGTTCAGGTGACTTACCCTTGGTGACAGAGGAAGTTTGGTTGCAAGCTGAGGAGTAAATCTAGAATTCTGCATCCCTACCTGACCTGCCCCATTAAGATACCTTTTTTTATTTCTTCATCCATAGAACTGTTTTTCAGCACAGTGTGCTGACACCAGGCAGGTCAGCCATGTAAAGTAAGGAAAGATGATATGATAATTAAGCCAATAAAGAGTGACTCAGAATTGCTGAATTCAACTCTCAGGACTAGCAGCAACTTCTGTGTAACCTTAGGCAAGCCTGAATTCTACATTTATAACACTGAGATTATTTTCCACTCCCTGCCTCCAAATACTTTCATAAAAAGACACAGCTGCTCATATTCTTCAGAAACAACAGAAAATGTGTTATGATCATGCACAATTAACTTGCAAAGCACAGTCAACTACATAACTGTGATTTTTTATTTAGTCTTTCTGCACATTACTTGGTGGAATAATTCTTCCATTCTTCCACAGTTACAGATTCCCTATCAGTCAGCAGAGCTTTACCTTCTTCACCAACACAGTTTATCAGTACCTTTGTTAACAGCTCTGCTAACTGAGGGTGTGTAAGAAGACTCTTACCAGCAATCCCCAAGTGAAGTGATTATTTCTGTCACTTTGACAAGCTGTTTCAAAATATTTGGCAGATTTGTGCTTAATGGAAGCCACAGGCACCACTAGCAAGGAAAAGCTGTCATCAAGACCTTCCAAACTGTACAGCAACACTGCCTGAGATTTATTTACCTGAGGAGCACTCGTTGCTACCAAGAAGGCATTGGTCCTTCCTGGGTGATCATAATCATGCATGGCTGCAGCTACATAAAGAGCCATCAGCTCCAGGGCAGGGATGTTGCCAGCCAGGCATCCATAGCTGTCATCTGTAGGTGTGTATGTCTTCGAAAACACATAGCCCATGTGGCCGTGAGTGATTCCACTGTCAGAATCTGAGCAGAAATAAATAAAGGAAAACTATAAAAAATCCAGTGCCACCTTTTCAGTGACCTACTGTAACAGAAGCGATAAAGCAGGGAGAGAAGGAGCAAATGTACAGTAAGAATAAATGCAGCCTGACCTCAGTGCTTTCTGTGCCTATGATCCAGTACAATAAGGCAAACAATGGAAAGGAACAAATTCTGATCCCACCTGGGGATCTTCCAGCCAGCCAGCAAAACCTATTCTCAAACAATGTAAGTTACGAGCAGCAAGACATGGATTCACAGCCATGCTGGAGCTTTGTGGGGAAACTTGAACTTCCCACTCCTTTCTCTAATTTCTTTCGTCATGTAGACAAGTCTATGAGACACGGATAGTCCTTAAAGCAATGGACTAGAATTCATTAATTAAATTACAGTGCATGTTTTCCAGTACAAATATCTAGACTTTGGATCTTTGCTGATAATCCTCTTATCATGCTCTTTCTGAAGCATCTTGAGCATACCTGTCAGACACATACTGAGATGCTTTGCTGATCTGAGCGACCTTGAATGGATCTTGTACGCAGCTAAACAATGTCTTTCAAATAAAAAGCATTAAAAAGCCCCAGAACTCAACCTCTTTCATTCCACCTTGCCTACAAAGACACTGAAATCCCCTGCTAATAATTTTTTCCAGGAATAAAAATAATTTAACACTAAAAAAAAAACCAAAACCAAAAAACCACCACCAAAAACAACAACAACAAATAAACAAAAACAACAACAAAAAAACAAAAATAAAAAAAACCCACACAAACCAAACCAAACCAATAAAATAAAANAAAAAAAAATAAAAAAAACCCCACACAAACCAAACCAAACCAATAAAATAAAATAAAAAACAAACAAACAACAACAACAACAACAACAAAAAAACCCCACAAACTTCTTCTGCTTTTCCAGTAGCTCTCTGAGAACCCCAACAAAACACAGACAGGTCCTCTAGCTGCCACAGCTGAACATGGAGAAGTTAATCTAAAAATGCAAGGAACTTCCTGTGGTGAGCAATCATTAAACAGAAGAAGAGTGGTCTTGTAAAGCACCTGCCAGATGGTAACAAGTATTTTTATTTGGAGATAGTGAGGAAAAGCAAAGAACACTTCATGCCAGCCAAGCAGTGGCAAGTGCACAGCACTACCTGCATGCCCCAGAAATTGCAGAATAGCAAAACAATGAAGTGTTTAAGGATTTAAGTCTACACTGCCTCTGGTACAGCACTGAAAAGCACTAATAATACAGGAGTTTTTTTCCTAGGAAAAAAACCTTTAGCAAAAATCAAATGGTAACAAAGGTCTGTCCTTAAAGGAGACCACAAAGGCTTGCATTCACACATCATTCAGTGTTAAGAATTAGGTTTTGGAGGAACGATTCCATTGCCTTCCAGGTTAGACAAACACACCGGAACATTCAGCATGGACTGTGCTCCTGTGCCTGTGCCCCGTGTCACAGGGTGCAGCAGGCTCTGCAGCAGGCTCTGCAGGCTCTGCAGGCTCTACAGCAGGCTCTACAGCAGGCTCTACAGCAGGCTCTGCAGGCTCT
>VZTT01011200.1:0-13916 GCA_013400855.1 Buphagus erythrorhynchus | reverse complement strand
GCTCTACAGCAGGCTCTGCAGCAGGCTCTGCAGGCTCTACAGGCTCTACAGCAGGCTCTGCAGCAGGCTCTGCAGGCTCTGCAGGCTCTACAGCAGGCTCTGCAGCAGGCTCTGCAGGCTCTACAGCAGGCTCTGCAGGCTCTGCAGCAGGCTCTGCAGCAGGCTCTGCAGGCTCTACAGCAGGCTCTGCAGCAGGCTCTGCAGGCTCTACAGCAGGCTCTGCAGCAGGCTCTTGCACACACTCCTCAGCTGCCGCCTTTCCGCGGCCAGCCCCGGGCCCGAGCCCTCAGCCCTCAGCCCCGGGGCAGAGCCCTCAGCCCTCAGCCCGGAACGGGCCCTTACCCGAGTCGCTGGCTGAGCCGTGCTCGCCGATCACGGTCGGCAGTCCCGGGATGGGCTGGGTGGTGAGGTACCACACGGCGTGCAGAACGTCAGTGGCGTGGATGCGGTTGTGATCTGCGGTGGAAGGAAAGGCAGCCAGCTGTAAAATGTAAAACATCAGGGCGCTCCCGACTGAGGGCCATCAGCACCACCTCGTGGGCACCGAGTGGCACTCAATCCAGCAGACACAAAACCAACATTACCACGAGCATCAGAGCTGCTTTTACCTTTTTCACAGAAATGAAAAAAAAGGAAGATAAAGTGATTTTGTATTAGAAAGAGATTCCTCTTTAGTAAAACAAAAACACGTTTAAGAAAAAAACCAAGGGAATGGAGTGCTACGTTCACAAAAATCCCAGAGACTCTATGAATAGTTAAATGCTTCAAACAGAAAGGACTGGCTTCAGTAGAGCAGACTGTGGGACATCCATCTCTAACCTCCTCAGGCTGTAGTCTGCTGCTTTAGATCCCTGATCCAGTTCAAACACAAGGAAGGATCAAAACTGGGTCCCTCACTTTCCCAGAACAGACTGCAAACCACCTGGATGAAGGCATTTTGAGGCAGCTTTCCTTAAATTCTTCCCACTATAGCTGCTCCAATTGGTACTTAATATTTTGACAGAGGGACTACATGAGGCTGTGCCCCACACTATTCTGTGAGTGTAGAGAAAACAGGGTGTTCTGTGTTCCTCACTGCTGGCTTTATCTGCCAGCTAAAGGGGGTAATAACTCCTTCCTCCTAGGAAAACAAGAGTCAAAAGTCTTTCGCAGCTGAAGCACTTTGATAAATTTGATTTGAATCAGTAAATACTCTGGGGATGACTGGAAACAGGTTTTTCAGTGAATAAATGCTTTCCACTGAAACATACCAGCCAAGCTGCAGTTACAGAACAGTGCTCACTCAGGTTTTTGGCATATTTTTTCTGTTTATAAAGCTCATCTCCTTTGGTAGCATAGCACTGCTGCTGTATAGAAGTCCAAGTCTCTGCCCTTTAGGGGGTTGAATTTTTCAAGAACCTCCACCTGGGGCACTGGAGTACATTTGCATTATCAGGAAACAATCTTTACTTATAATAGCTTCATATGATTTCCGGCTTGTGCAGATTTTGCCATGAATTACGAAACAATGTAAAAAGATGAAATACAAAGAAAAAAGATGGCAGGCTGTGGTTCAGCACCAGCCTCTGCCTAGCCATCCACTTGGTCATGATGTACTAGAAGAAAAAAGTAGCTTTATAATGCAAGAAGAAATAATGAAAGAACAATGAAATAAAGAACAAATGTGTATGGAAAATCCCCAAAACATTAAGGAAGCATCATTATCTGCCAGGAATTTTTACTTACAAGGTATCTCTCGGTATCCACACTCCAAGGCATGAAAGTAGTTCATAAATTCCCTCACTGGTATTTTAAAGGTTTCAAACAGCCCCATGTCTTCAAAAAGCCTGTATGATACCTGAAAGAAAAAAACAACAAGAAACCCCATGCTGCTAAGTAGATGAGAAAACCTCTAAAATTAGATATAAAACACCTTAGGTTGAATTACCCCATGAAAATCTGCTTTCCTGGTAGTATTTTCTCAAATCCTTGAGTCAAATCAATTCCCAGAAAAGGAGGAACAAGGAGAGGTCTGACAGGAGGGGGAACCATATGGATCCTATGTATTGTGTCCTTGCATTCTCTCCAATTTTGGAAGTGAAATGATAAAAATTATTTCAACAGGACATCAGAGGCAGCAAATAGCTTAGGAGGCAGAGCTGCTCTAAGAATTCCTGCACCAAAGATGACTGTAAACGTCCAGGAGAGGATTTATTGGGAAGGAGAATGCAATGGATGGGTGAGGAGGTTTCCAGGAAAGATGAATGCTCAGAAATGTAGACAGCAGCTGACACAAAATGGGCACTTCTGAAGAGAAGTTTGAACTTGACATCCAAAACAAGGGGACACAGGAAAATCACTCCCTGATCTTTTCACTCCTTTCTCAAATTGGACCCTAAAGCCTTGCAGGATGTTTATGTATTTACTGCTGTTAGCTAAATGCTGTCCTTTTGATGCCATCTGCCTGGTCATGACCTGCCTAGAGCTAAGCAACCTGAAGCACATTTGGGCTGATGAGTGCTGCATGGCAAGAAATGGTTACAAATTACAGTTTGTGTTTTATACCTGAATATAAATCAAACATCTATCTACACCTGTTTGTGTCTGTATATTTTGTATATAAATTGGGAACTGTGACCTAAAGTTTAATGAACATCAACTCCAAATGTCCTGCCACTGTGGATTTTTACAGTAAGAATAACAAAAAAGGATCTGAATTTGCAGCATTAATGATCTTCCTCCTGCCTCCCCTCGTGGCCATTCCCTACCAGGAAAAACCTGCCTGTGAACTAATTCTGGCAAAGCATCACAAGGGGCAGGTTGAGCATCTGACCCCACCCAGGATGCCCCTCTAGTGACCAATATCTGAGCTGGGGCTCTCACTCCTGCTCCTGCCACAGCTGAACTACTGAACTCTTGAGCTCTGGAAGACAAGAGCTCAGAATAAAAGGTAGGGCCTGTAAAAGGCAAAACATTACTCTCTGAAAACCCCATGGGATCCCCCTGTATTTAGGCAGAGTGAATAGAGCAACCTTACACATAATTTGGATTGGAATGTGCACAGAACCCTATTTATGTCTCTAGAATCATGGCTTAACTATATCAGCTGGGATCCAATATTTCACCTACAGACTGATGAATCTTACATTCTAGTCTCAGGTCAGTGAAATAAGCCACTTGTTTCCACCAAAACTCTGTATAAAAAGAGAATCATAATGAAATAATATTCAGCAGGACCAAATCTTACTGCTCTACACTAGCAGTACTGGACAGGTATCTTGAATAAAGCATGTCATAAAAGCATGTTTTTCCTCCTCTTGGATTTTGGGAGCTGGGAAATTCCATCGTTGAAAAGAAGCAAAGTTGACTGTGATGTGTAGGAACGACAGCTTTTCCCTCTGACTTGGAGTAAAATGGCATTATTCTCTGTGGTCATTAGAAAGCATAAACAGCCAAGCAAGTAATTTGGCCATTTTAATAACTAACTTCCTTCCTTCCCTTCCTCCCTCCCTTCCTTCCTTTTTTTTCTCTCTCTCAGCAAATAGGGAGGAAGCAGGTGTAAAAGCAGACCAGATAAGAGGAAAAAAAAAAGGCATTGATGTCTTCCCCAAAGTCAACTAGCCAAATTTTTTAATTTCAAAAAACCCCCCAAAACAACTGTGCAGCTTCTTTAAATCATTGCTCTTGGTTAAACATTTAAATGTGCTTCTGCCTTTCAAAACACACTCTTCCCAGCCCACGTGCTGTTTCAGGGGCTCCCTGGGAGCTGGAGTGCTGTGGGCTGAGCTCTTGAGCTGAGGTGTGGCCCCTGCTGCCAGGGACACTCTGATGCTTGGCGGAGGATGCTCCAGCACCCTGCCTCTCTCCTCCAGCCTCCCTGTCCTGATCTCAGCCTGGCTAATGCTGGGAGCAATCATCTGTAACCCAGAGCCCTCTGCTGGCTGCCTGGCCAAGGACGAGCATTTCTGCAGGGCTCCTGGTGGCAGCCTGTTTCAGCTGGGGTGCTTGCTCACACCCAGCTCCTCTCCTGGCTCTGCAGGCACACAGGAATGGCTCTCCTTGTTGGACACAGGCAAAGTTTAGATTATCAGTTCCCTGCTCAGTGTTTGCAGGCAGCCCTCTCCCAGCCCTGTCTATGTCTCGTGTATTTGCTTTCTTCAGGTATGTGTTCCTTGAAATTGTGGCACCCAGTCTCTGCTCTGGCAAACTCCTCAGCAGGCTGGTGTGATGATCCCAGGAACATCCCACCTCCCAAGTGTGATGAGAGGCCAAACAATCCTCTTGTCACCATGCAGGGACCAGCAGAGGGGTCCTGCAGGGATGCCCTCCTGCCCTGGCACTGCTCCTGTACTGCCAGCACCTCCACTTCTCTCTGTGGGCCCAGGAATAAAAGCTAAACCACAGCTTTTAGTCTTACAGGAGCTGTAAGGGAAGAGTTCAGTGTGACTGAAGACATTATTGCATTTTATGGCCCGTTATGAAGCAACAGCTCAGTTCTGAGAGCTTGGCTCTTCGTTTCTGAAATGAGACCAAATGCATGCTCTGCTCTAAACCCTACCCTGCATATTTGTCACTGCCACATTTACTGGGCTTGCCACTCCAGTTTGCACAGATGCTTTCATGCTTCCTGACCGGTTTGGGGTCTTTTTATATGTCTAAATCAATTTAACACTCCACAAAGAAGGAACAGACATCTCAAGCAGCTTCAAAGATGCTAAGCCAGCATTTGCTTTCTAAACTGAATGCTTCCCTAGAGGCATGTGTCAACTTTGCTTTGTTCCATCTCATAAATTTAACCTAGCATGGCAAACATAGTTAATTCAGCTTTTTAATTTACTTTTTTTTTTTTAATGGGTTAGTCCATTTAATAGCAAAATACAGAGAATAAATAATTAGAGCTTTTTTCCCCCTTTGTTAATAATATCCCAGGATTTAAAAATCAAACTAGAAAAAACCAGTGCTTTTGGCTGGAGAAAAATATATATTTATTTCAGTTTCCTGATTTCTGAAAATAATTTAATTAGCAACATCTGAGTAGGTGGGGGTAATAAGGATTTATATTTTGTGAACAGGGTTGAACTTGCTACATTCTGCTGTTAGGGAGAGGGAGTTGTTATAAACAGCTGTTACAGAAAATGTTGGATTTTCATCACAAATATTAAAGCTTCTCTATTTTATTTCACAAGCCTCATCTTGTGGAACTGTGAAGTGAACAACATGTTGACAGCCTGTGCAAAAAACCCAGATTTTGGGAAACAGAGTGAGGAGATTTAGTGCAATTTGAGGGAAGCACAGAGGACTTGTGTCCAGAGGTACAGAAGCCCATGCAGCTTGGTGAAGTGCCTAGAGCCTACAGAGATACCCATGTAAAACCAGAACAAATTTTGGCTCATCCAAACTGTTATGCCATTAAAAGAAATTTCTGGTTTTCCTTTTGTTTCATTCATCATTCTATTATCACTCCATGCTATTATAAAAATGAGCAATATGATCTAGAGGAGCATTTCAATCACACACTAACTGTCTAGTGCAAAAGTGCCTCAATGAGCATCCCTGAATTTATCCAAGAAATATTTCCAATACCCACAGTTTGCCTATTTCTCTAAAATGAACCTAGAGACTTGGCAGGCTGGTCAAGCACAGATGTTGCTTGCTAAGCTGCAGAACACTACAAGGCAGACCACAGAATAAATCTGAATTCGTGCCATGGTTTTTCCTTGTTGACCACCAGATAATTGAATTTAACAATAACAGGTAACCACCCAGGGACTGTGATTTGATCCAGCATTCTCTGGAGCCTGTCACCTGAAATCTGCCTGCCACACCAACCTGTGTGTTTTTTGGGGGGGTGGGGGTGATAATTGTACCACATTGTACCAATTAACTTTATCTCTTCTTTCCAGCACTCATCACTGCATAATGCCTTGTAAAGTGATATTCGTTCAGTCAGATTCTCTTGGGCTTTTTTCCCTTTCATCCCTAAATAATAATAAAACCAATTACTTGCTTTTCCTGTTTAATAATCTTCAATACTTTTATAAGAAAAAATGACTGATTTGTCAGTGTGCCAGGAAAAGGGGCATAACATAGTAGAAAGTTCAGCCAAGAAAGCGATTATGGAAAGTGACACTAATCCTGCTGGTAGAGACAGGCTGTGTCAGTAACTGAATTAAACCCACAGGAAGGAACAAAAATCTGAGAGCTGAAAGAAAGACTCATAAGCTCTCCCATCCTGATTCACAGCAAATAAGTCTTCCCTATGTAATATCATATGATTTTTTTTCTCAAAGTTACGATTCTTTAAAAATGAGGGAATATAGCAAGGATTCTTTCTACCCCCCCACTTCCTCAGACCTTGCTTTCTTTCCTAGCCTGGAATCTGAAATATTTCATTTCTGGGATCTTATACTGAAATCTTCAGTATAAGAGGACCAAAACTCTGTGTATCTTGCATCCACTAAATATATTTACTGTTTAGCCCTCCCATGCTAAACCCCATGAGAAACCCTTTCCCAAAGTGCTCAGTAAGAACTGGAAGCATCTCAAGAGAATATTCAGAAAAGCAGAGAACAGAAAGCAAAATGGGTGCATGTTTTTTTTCTTGCGCATTTTAAAATTTAAAAATGAAGGCATTCAAAAGTAAGGAATATAATGAGACAGAGTTCATACTGTCATCTTTGAATTAGGTGTCAGGGATCACAGTTCATTGGATATTCAGCTTGTAAGGACAATGCCTTTTAACATGTCTGTGTCTAAATCTGGCAACATTCTACCCAGGCACTGCAGACAAGATACACCTCTCACCTGGCTGAGAATCCGACCGCATTTCTTCCCAATTTTTTCCACCAAATCAAAGATTGGGAAATTCCAACTGTTTAGCTGCTCCATCAGGGGATCCAAGTTGTCCATAACCAGAGGCTCAGGAGCCAATACAGGCTTGTCCTGTGCCAGAAATCAGAATAAAAAGGATTGTTAGTTCAGTGAAGCATCTCAAGCAAAAATTTATGCTCTTAAAAGCTGAAGTCACATTAGCATCATGTGTTAAGTCAGTGGTACTTTACTAAGCTCAGAGTAGATGTCCTCATTTCTTGCAGCCCTGCAGCTATTCACTCTCCTTTGTACTGTGTTTCACTTGAATGGATAGGAAATTCTGTTTATGAAACAGCAGTGTCTGCACTTAGCACTGAGACTCATTCATTCACTCATGGGAATCATTCATTCATTTCCAAGGGACTCTGCCTTCATTGTGAAATTCACTGTGGTACAGAGAGAAAAGCTCTCAGTTTCTGCTTCTGCATCAGGACTCATTCACTGCACTCTAACATGGCTAACAGAGCTCAGTCCAAGTGAAGACTTGTACTCCTCAAACTGAAGCCTACCTGTTTCTCAAGGTCTGCAAATAAAAGATGGGTTATGCCCCTCCTTTCACATTTCTCCCTTTATACTCATGGAATTTCATTTCACTTAGAAACTGGAGATGAGTAAATGCCAGAACTTTTCAAGCAAAATGCCTTCTCTCAGCATGTCCGACTCCAACAGATTACAATAAATTTTTCAAGAGCTCCTGCCAACTTCAGATTATTAATTCAGCTGTACAACAGGCTGTGGAAAACTCAACTAAAGAAAGCTTTCCCTCTGCATCTCAACCAGGCTCACAGCTGAATGCTGCAAGAGAATCAGCACTTGTCCACCACACTTCAACATTTGCTGTTTAAGACATGCACCTACAGTAATATCTTGCAGCACCTGTAGACCACATTTTTTCTGTGGGGATCTGGGCCTACGGTTAGTTTGGTTTTGGTTTTGGTTCCTTCTGCCCTCAGTGTCAGCATGCACTCAGTGTGCTGTGCTGGGGGAGCTTAGAGGAGCTACCTCAGGTGGTGTCAGGGGATGCAGGATGATGGTCTCGGGTGTGTAGGACCTACAGCTGGATCCCTTCCGTGGCTGCTCCTTGGAGCAGTCGGGGTCGTCATCGTTCTGCACGATGTCACTGCTGTCACTGTTGTTGGTCTCATAGTCAGAAGTGGCTTGAGCAGGATCATCTACAAACACAAATGACAAAGCTTGTGGTGTGAGCAGCAAGGGTTTCATGGAAGTCATCCTGTGACCTTCTGAGTAACAGCCACAGGATCTCTGACTCATAACACATATGTACTGCTTGGCTGGCTCCGAAGCCAGACAATCTGTCCAAGGGCATTAAAGATACATCCAGCAGAGTGTGAAAAATGGCATCAGGGAACCAAGAGAGAAAAACATTTGAGAACCATTATTTAAGGAAATTGAAGGAAACAGTATATCCTTTATATTTTAACTCCACAAGCATTTTGTACATGCACATACAAAAAGGGAAGGAGCCTCAAAGACAATTTGTATGGACTAACCTGTGTGTGTTCTCCTTTAATGACAGACAAGCCCTTTCAGTGGATCCTTACTGAATTTGAGGGAATGAGGTGTTTTTGACAAGGAATTACCTGTTCTGTTCAGGGTGTGTGTAGAAGCATCATTTCTATTTAGTGTCCCATCACCAGCTTCTATTTGGTTGTAGGGTCTGCCACAGCTGAAATACATCAAGAAACAAGCACATTGTGAAGAACCACGTGCCTTAGACAGTCTTGTGTAAAATGATTTCCTGCTGGCAGTGTGAGATTATGTCATACAGTATAAGCCATGGTCCAGGCTACGTTCTCCAGACAAAATCACAGGAGAATGCTGAAGTTTTATTGGATCTTGGGGCAAAAATACAGAAAGACCTTGGATTAACTGCCCAGCACTATTAAATTTGTGTTTTCAACAGTAAACCTGAACTATGTGATTTCCTTAAATGATTTTTTAAAAATTCTCTAAGGATACCAGCACAAAATAAACCCCCTGTTCTATACTACAGCTGCCCTATAAAGATGAATTAAAATTATGAAATGTGCCAGAGTCCCATGCAATCTTACAGAATTCAGTTTGAACACAGTCATCATCTGGCTTCACTCTTCCTGCTTAAAACTTGAATACATTCCTCTGAAGGAGGAAAATTGTATTTTATCATTACTTCAGTGACAGCATACCAAGTACATAAGAACCAAGAGGGCAGAGTTCACTTCATCATTTCCAGAACAGAAACACATTTTGGGAGGGATCACAATATTATGACCTTTTAAAATGACTGGCTCTTCCCTTCCATTAAGAAGCTTTATTCCTTGTGTATAATTCCCTTTAAACCCTAATTACAGCCTGACATTTTCACATTTTCTCTGGTTTGAGTCAGCATTTTGTGGCATATCTTATATATGACAGTCTTCACAAAGCAACTATTACAGAATTATTTGGATTGGTCAAACTCTGTACTAGAACCTTTGCATCATTTTAAGTTCAACATAGAAAAATGGCTTAACTCCTGTGCCAGCTAGCTTTTGTCTGGGTCATCCAAACATATACTGCAAATATCATGAATTTCTGAAAGACTTTCAAATAAAAATGCTAATCTATATTCAATGATACCTGTAGTGCACAGCCAAGCAAATAAATCTTGTATCAGTCAGGTTGATGAGCAAGATGAAAAAGGTATTAATTTCATTACTATCTACAACAACCTCACTTTGATTCTTTTTTGACATTTGTAATGCAATTTTTAACTGTTCTTTTTAACAGAAGGCTTCCAGAAATGAATTCCACTTGTGAAAGAACAGTATTTTGTTGAAGTGGTAATAAAAGCACAGCTTAATAAGACTGCAGCACCTTTATGCTATATTTCTGTTGTGCAATGTAGTTTTAATTTCAAATGAATCTGTCCAAATCCCAATTTTGGGATACCTTTGGAAAATTCTTAAAAGCACTTAAGTTTCTATTTAGTTGTCTAAATCTGTCTCAAAACCCCATTTGGATCCTACTCCAAACTCCAGGGAGGATGACTCCCCTGAGCAAACTTGCAGTCTCAATTTTGACTTTCTCACAGCCGCTTCCTAGCCTTGCACACAGCACACTGAGACACATCCAAAGTCATGGGACTGAGGTCAGAAACTAAAAACTATTTCCAAAGATAGTCAAACTTGATAACAGGCGTGCTCTCTGCTGGCTGGCCACTCTGCTATGACCAAAAGTAACATCTGGTGAGCAAAGCAACCTTGGAACTGCACTGGAACAGGCTTGGGAATACCAGCATTTCCCACTGGTCTGAACTGGACACATATTGAAAACTCCAGTAATTTGATTTAGCAACTGAATCTTTTCTGAGAAGATAAGCAGAACAACTTTCTTCCCAAAATGCTGATTTTGCAAAGCAGATCTGGTCTGTGTTACCTAATGAAGGGCTACTTTAAAGTAAGAAATCAAATTGTGTTACTGGAGCTCTTAGCAGTAGAAAGAACTCATCTGCCGTTGATTTCTAAAAAAGAAATCCCCACAGAACCTAATCTGACTCTGCCTAGGGAAGACAGAATCCACACCTCCTGAGAAAAGGCTCGGAATTACAGAGTCTTCAGGCATTGCTGGCCCTAGCAGTCAGACCTTTCTATGCAACATCAGGTTGCATAGAAACATCAGGTGCCTGCTGGGGAAGACTTGGCCTGTGACCCAAAGGTGACTGCTCATGTCGAGGGCAGGGCTCCAGAGACACAAGCTGTAAACACGAAATCCAATTTTGGGATCTGCAGGTGGCTGACAAAGAATTTTTTTAGCAATCAGGCTGTCCATCTGACAGGAGTAAAAGCAATAAACATACCAATAAACATAGCAAGCAGTCCTCCACTTTAAAAGTATTTTGTAGCATTGATCTACACATTTACTTAAGTACTATAAACCTGAAATATCAATATTAACACTGTAGTAAATCACAAAAACTTGTATGTGGGCCAATAGAATATGTTCATGAGAACAATGTGAAATGATTCCAAGGCATTTCAAATTATCACCTTACCTGCTGCAGATGATGGAGGGGCTGATAATAGGGTCTGACAGGGTAGGTGCACTCTGAGTAGAAGTTAAGACTTTGTGTGGCTTCAAGCCCTGCTTGGTGTCAGTGTCTGTAGGCTCTGGAAATGACACAGAAGATGTTTTTCCAGTAGGACTTGTGGCAGGTGTCCCCTGAATCGGTGAATGGCATGGCGAGGTGAGAGGTGAAATATTTGGTGGGATACCTGGCCAAGGGCAAGAAGAGTCTTGTCAATAAACAGAAGTGGCAGATGTTTGTATTAGTTCACTGTGCAGAAATACTCTTCTTGAGATGCACTAGCATAGTCTCCAAAAATGAAACAGATAACAGAACTTCTCCATCCTGAGCTAAGCCCAGGGCTGTCATAACTGTCAAACTCCCATTACTATCAGCCACTTTTACCTGCTGAAGATCTGGCTCAGAATATAAACCATATTTTCTCTGTTAAGCAGGATGCACTAACTGGACAGGCATGAAATGAAAGACAAGTTTGTGGCATGACTGCTGGTACCAAGATGTCCTGGTGATGGAGACACAGCCCCAAACAGGCCCCAGACCCCTCTGCAGTCTCTCTGCCACCATCTGAAAAGCAGGGTCAAGGAAGGCTTACACACATTCCCAGAAAATTTGGATTTCTGCATGTTTGAAGACTACAATAAACCAAAAAGAGCAATTTTTAGTAGTCATACATGACACAAAACACTTTGCTTCTGGGGCCATTCCTCATAGATTTTGGCCTTGATCTTCAGCTTGAGTTTATTTTTCAATAATTCAATACCTGTTGCTCACTAAGGAAGACTTGCAGCCATTACTGCAGCAAATGGTACTGTGCACCTGAGCTGGAGTATGGGAACTGCCAAAAGCCACACGTGCAGCACTGGCACATGCAGTTCTCTCTGTGCCTCAGTCCCCCCATGCCCCACTGCCAAGGTGAAATGCATTGCCCAGTCCAGAGTTTAAACCAAGTGCTGCCTTCTCCTGGAACCCCCTTCACAATTCCTGGCCTCGGACAAAATGAGACCAAAGTGCAGAGGAGCAAACTTAATCTATCTTAAAAGGAAATTCCTGGAAATTGAGTTGCCTCCTGTTCTGAAGTTTGCAGGAACTCAGCCCCAGTTAATTTACCACATTCATCTTCAAAGCCAAAGGGTATCAAGGCCTTAGGAACTTGAACGGGTTTTATGTTTGAATTTTGCCCTCTATCTAAATGCATACCAGACACAAAAATTATCTTAATATAAGGCAATATGTTGATCTAAGTTTATGAACTATTAACCTTGCATTAACATGTACAGTTCCAGTGTTTTTTCCCTGATAGCAAACTACTGTGATAGGAGGCTAAAATATGATTTACTGTTGACAATCCAAGAGTTAAAAAAAAAATTCTGATAGTTACTGTGCTGTAATTTGGAGATATCCAGCATCTCTCTTTTGATTAAGGGTATTTCTTCAGCAAATGTGGTATGTATTTAGTGTCCTAATTCAGTGATTGCAAGTAGGATATAATGCTAGTCTTGAGATCAGAACACTACAGCCTACAGAGCGATTAAAATGTTATCAGATGGCCATGACACAGGGAAATTGCTTTAGAATACAGAAAAACTGTTTCACATTTATGAATTCAATGATACATCAGCTTTCCATCCAACAAAAATATGTCTTTAAAAACACTTCACAGTCTGTTAGTTGCACAGGGGTTGAGTTGGATTATTATCTATCTCTGAGATATATGTTACCAAGTAATATTCATAACTCTTAGAGGGTGCAATACATATGGTCATCTTCCAATTATTTGAAACAAGTGCTGAGAATTTAAACAGCACTTTTCACAATAATGTCTCTATTCACAGCAAGCTTTCTACTGCTGGTAGGGATCCAGTCTCTTGAAATACTTTTTGTTGTGTGTGTTTTTATTTTTTTTTAAGAAAGTAATTTACCAGGGAAGGTAACCACAAATGAATAAAATTACCAGAAAAAAGCAAACCTTTTTTCAATAATCCAGCATTCAACCCTTTACTGGCAAAAGAGAGAGAAAATGTGTCTTGCTACAGCAAGGATTTTTTCATGATCAAGATAAGAATAAAAATACAAAGAGAATTTTTTAAGTACATCCATGCACTTAGGTCCTCCAGAACTTCTTCAAGTGTGCAGTGTTGGAGATATAAAACAGTGACTTCAATGTGATGTGAAACTACATATGAAAACACTTGAGTTAATGCCAAAATAGGCAGAACTAGCAGTATTTTAAAATGTGAATGTTTTCATGCATAATTAAAGACACATTTTATAAAGTAATATATTTACAGATTTAGCTAGATTGACTTCTACTAATAATAATTGTATATTGCCAATGGAGCTAATACATAAAAGTCCAAATTGTATTAACTAGTGCAAATCGAAAGAATTAGTTAGCTGGAACACGAAAAAAAATCATAATTAAAAATATATGATTATAAATAGTCAAAAGTATTGTAATATCAATCTTCTATATAAAACACTGATGTAAAATTTTTACTCCTCTCCACCAGCATCCCTAGGAATTGCTCATGATGGAATGGAGATCTCCCTTCATCATGGGGGAGCTCTTGTCTTCAGACAACAGAGATGATTATTGATACTTTCTGAAAACAGAAATTGCTAAATGTTAAATTGACTGATGGGCTTGCTAATTGTTGTTCTCCAATTACAAGATATTATGCACCCACTCCTCTCCCTTTCAATTTGCTGGGAAAATCTCTGAAAATCACAAGTCAAATGTTTATTTTGTTCTAAAGCGAATTTCTGGATTCTTGTTACTTTACCTCCATTATTTTCCAGGTAAAATTTTATTCATTTGCCTATGTGCCTATTATCTTTTAAAAAAATATTGTGCTACTTAATCTTCACTGTATTAAAACAAAGCAGCTTTTTACAAGAAAAGATCTCTTGTATGGTTCTCCTCAGTTCGAAAAGGTGAGGTGATGTGACAGCACTAGAAATGCAAAATAATTGTGCAGCCACATCTTCAAACTCATCTCTA
>VZTT01011199.1:6454-21530 GCA_013400855.1 Buphagus erythrorhynchus | reverse complement strand
CGGAGCGGCTCCCGGTGCGGCTCCCGGTGCGGCTCCCGGAGCGGCTCCCGGTGCAGCTCCCGGTGCGGCTCCCGGTGCGGCTCCCGGTGCAGCTCCCGGTGCAGCTCCCGGTGCGGTTCCCGGAGCGGCTCCCGGTGCAGCGGGATGCGAGGCTGGGTCCGGGCAGGAGGGATGTGCCGGCGCCGCTCCTTTGCTCGCTCCTGAGAGTTAGAGCCGTGTCCGTCTCGATCTGGGCAGCAAACAGGTAACGCGAGCAGCAGAGGCTGGTTTAAAAGTCGGAGGCTGGAGCACTGCAGAGGTTTGTGCGGTTACCTGGAGTCACATCCCTTCCCGCCGTCTGGCAGTGCAGCAATGGGGACAGAGATCCCAGCTGTAGGTGGCACCTGCCGGTCGCGCTGGGTCTGAGAGCAGAGCACTCAGCCCCGGGACTGTCCCGGCGCCGGGCGTGGGCAGCGTGATGCTGCACACCAGGCTCCGAGCAACAGGATCGACTTGAAGATGCCCTTGGCTTATTGCGGGGGGGTTGGACTACAGGGCCATTAAGTTCCCTTCTGGCCCAAACTAATTTATGATTCTGGGATCTTGCCAGGAAAAGACATTTTTCATGGGTTTCGTGACTCAGAGTCAGGATGGATGCACAGTAGTCCTTATTCTTCTGCCTGACACTTTGACTCGTTCATGCTGTGCTAGTGATAAACTGGAATATAACCCTGGGAAGGCAATCTTTTTTAAGAGAGTAATTCAGAGCTCCTGAGTATCAGGGCTTTTTTTCAAAAAGTACATGGTATAAAATCTACTTAACTTCAGTTTCATTTTTGTTGCCTTTTCAATGGGAGAGTTCTATGGGCTTGTAATACATTTGACAAAACTGCATCTCTAAAATCAGAAGTGTAAACATTGTTTTTTTTTTATGCTACAAGCAGAACTGACCACATACATTATCAATAATTACTAATAAATTACTAATAGCATAATAAATTAGTCTTTTGGTAAACCGTCATTACTGTTATTTGTAAGCTAGTACCATGGAAAGAGATAAACACAGTCTGGCTCTGATTCTCTCATATTATGATGCATAATCACCTAGATCAGCAGGATATCACAAATCTTAAGATCCAAGCAAATAAATTATTAAGTAAATACATGGAAAAGGGCAAACAAAGTACTTTTGCTTCATTGTGGCTATGATTTTTTTGGTAGCACTCTGTCTTACATTATTTCATATTACTAGCTACATTATATAGCAAAGGATACTTCACCATATAGAGTACACCCTCTGTGATCCTTGACTTCCTTTACATAAGTATTTGAGATTAAAAGGTGTTCACACACTTGTGTACTCCTATGAGAATGACATAAATACTATGCTGCAGGCTCTTCATGGAATTCTGCTTCCCTTTTTTGCCTATACACAATCCAAGTAATGAAAATGTCACCTTTGCTATGGAGTTTATTAGAAGACAGCTTTTGAGTCAGGTTTTGTGACCTAGTCTTAGGCACAGTTGTCTTAAAGTGAATATAGCTTTGGAAATTCAACGTGCTTACTCCTCACACTGTAGCAGTACTATGACAGAGGTGCCCCACTTCTGAGTTCCTGGAAGGTTCTTGGGGAGTTCTTCCATACTGGTGCTTTGTGTGCACTTACTTGCTTACAGGCAAATTCTGGAGGTGACATCACCTAAACATGTACAAAAAATTTATCACAACGCTTGTGCCATGGAATTTATACCCACACCCTTCCTTTCAGTTTATTCTCCCTAGAAAAAAAGATCCCCTAACTTCGCAATAACTTAATTCTGTGGAGTAAATATCTTGATTTTTTTTTGACTGTGCAGGGGTCAAAATGCAATCCTAACAGAAATCTGACTAGGAAGAATCTGCATTTTTCCTCCCTCCTGTAGCTGAAGAAATAGATTTTGGGCCTAGTAAATCTCTGATGTGTTTATGTGAACTGCTGTCATTACTGAGGGAATTGTAGCTGTCTGTACAGCACAAATATAAACAACTTGCCTCTATTATGAGGTGCTCATTGCTGATATTGGTGTAGTGTTTGAAGGCATCAAAAGATGTCAGGTGTCATACACAGGAGTTAAAGTAATTATTTTCCCCTTTTATAACATCATTTTCTCAGAAAGCCAGTAAAAGTGTTTTATAAGTTTATAGCTGACGGCTATAAACATAGAAATTATGTTTTTGTGTGGGTAGGCCCAAACCACAGCATGTATCTCAATGTCTCAGCAGGTGAACACATCATCTTCCTTTCAGCTGAAAGCAAAGAGAAATGAGAAGTTTTAGGAATAACCTGATAGCTTGTACAAGATGAGGGTGTTGGGATTGGAAAGTTTAGACTGACAACCACAGCAGATTCTCTAGGAGCCACTAACATCTGTAGGCCAGATCCAGCTCTTGGCCAATGAATCATGATCAGAACTGTGCCTGCTGACAAACAGCTGTACCAGATGGTCATTAGGCATGTTCACAACATATGAGAAAATTACTGATTTGTAATCATTCTCTGTGCATACAGAATATCTCTGACTGTGTTTCCTTCTGAATACTTTAAGCCGTTCGTGCTGTCCAGGTTAGAAGAAGTCATATATAATTTTCTTTGAGCAGTTTAAGTCATAATTGATTCTTTGCTATATTTCAGTATCATTATCTGGTGACCTAGATGAGCAGCAAAGGAGAAAATGACTTCATGAATTGCCACTAAGAGCTGAGATTTCACCATAATGAGCCTACGAGTCTTGTACCTTCTCTGTTCAGTTGGTCCATGTCTGAATTTCAGAATATATCCTTTCCTCCTGTGGTCTAAATCCATGTGACAGAGATCCATTTTAGTGGAGAACTGGGTCAGTTTTGAAGAACTTCCATCACCTCAAGTGGGGGAAAAAACACCACATAATTCTGTTTGTAGGACAGCCTCATCAATCAGTACAGAAAATAGCTCAGCAGTGAAGCAAGGATGCAGCTTCTGCAATGCACTAATTTTTACCTTTGGCACTGCCTTACTTACCAACACCATGTGCAGGTGTGGAGGAGTTCAAAAATATTCAATTGAGAGGCTCTGTCTGTGACTTCTGCCCTTGAGGGAACAAAGATGTTGGATTGATAGGTCTATTTATTAGGTGGAAAGGAATAAATTTGCCAGGAGACATCAAGATCAGACTTCTTTATACCAATCTTCAAAAATTCTGTCAATCTTTTCAGTCTTGCATGAATTCTTTCAAAAAACATCCAGTGAGGGCAGACCCACAGCCTCTCCAGATAATTTGCCCAAAAAAATCTGTTCTTCAAGCCCTGATGTTTTGTCATGATTGTAAGTCCTTTGGTTATTTTCCTGCCTTAAATGGAAGCTGAGAACAGAACAATTTCTGTCCATTGTGATGATCTTTTCCATGTGTGAACACTGCAAGGTCTTCTCTCTAGAGCTGACAAAACCAGTTCTTACTGTCTTTTCTTTTGCCATATCTGTTTGAGATCAGTGGAGCAGCTATTTCTATTCAGTCCNCATCTTTTTGTATTTAATTCCTTGTGGGTTTTTTTTTTTTTTTTTTTTTTTTTTTTGTGTCTTTTTGGTGGTGTCTTCTATTAGGTTTTTTGGTATTTGTTATCTGTCCTTTTTTGTGATAGTATCAAAGCAAAGTTTCACATCAGTAAACAAGGGCTGTGGCAAAGCTTCAGGTTGTTTTGATTTAGCCAGGGTTGGCAGGCTTCTGTGAACTCAGTATTTGGAGAAGTAAAGAGTCCTGTGAGGTAGGACTGGAGCACTGGGAAGTTGTTATGGGAGGGCATGTGCACAGTGTCTTTTGCACTGCATTACCCAGCAAGAAATCAGCCTGTGTCTATCACATCTTACTGGTTTCAGTTCAAAATCACCCCAGTAAAATGAACTTGTGTCCCACAGAGCAAACTAATCTCTCTGCCCTGTGTTCGCTGGGAGCAGCTGAGTTCTGGCACTGCATCAGTGTGAATAAGTGTTAGACCTCAGCATGCTGGAAGGGCAGCTGAACCATGCAGGCCTTAGAAATCAATTCTAAGCTTTTTTAAAAACATGATTGGTACCAGGAACTTTTTTAAAACAAAAGAAAAGACAGCTTGTTCTAAAGCCAAGTTTATATATGTGTGTGTGTGTGTGTGTGTGTGTGTGTGTGAAGTTAATTATGAGTGAAGTATAACAAGGGTAATTGTAGAGAAGCAAAAGCAGTAGCTGTCTAATAATAAATAGAAAAATCTGACAAGAAACCCTATGTGCATGTTTTTGTTGTCTTCAGGGTTTGGGGTTTCTGGTAATGAAAATTTCACTGAACTTCAGTGTATTCATCATAGTTCTTGGTTTTTTTTTTCCATTTGTGAAAGAGACTGTCTGGCCTCATTAGTCTGATAAACTTTGCAGTTCTTTTAAATCCATTAATTTTAGTAGGTTCTTACATATGTTTTGAGCTCATATTAAACTCTGTGCTTGCTGTATTGGGAATTAGTTCCATAAATTCTTCATTTACTTTGCTATTCTAACATAAGAATTGGAAGGACATTTAAATTGTTAGGGAAAAGGAATTCACTTGCAAGACAAAAAATAGGCAACAGAACAGAAGTAACTGCAATAAAAAATGCAGCTGTCCAAACTTGATCAAAACTTCTGAAATACTTGAGTGCTCTTCGGGCTGAAATAGAAATGTCTGCTTTTTATCTTCCCTACTAAGATGGCTAACTTATGGAATTATTTTTCTCCAAGGCAGATCTTTAATTAAAAACACAACAAAACTGTGAGATATTTAATAGCTTCTGGGCAAGCTCAAAAAAACTGGTTCAAATTTTTAGTTTTGCCATGGTGAGGCATCATAGCTAATCCTAACTCTTACTGCTTTCAGCACAAAAGGAAGGCTGTCTGGGCAAGCTCTCTGACATTTAAAGAACATTGTAGGGCACGATGAGGTTTCTTCTTATGTACCTAGTCTATCATGGTGCATCATTCCTCCTCCTACCTGATGGAAACACAGTCAAGTTAATTTGCTTTTGCCTTCTGTCAGATTTGACATTGCATGCAAGCTCATACCCTTAAACTGTTTCTCATCTCCTGCTGGTTTTCTTAGCTCACTATTAAAGCTCCCAGATTATAGGACTGAATTAGCATGCAACTGTCACTTAAACTTTTTAATTCTCTAAGAAGTGTTTTGTGACTGAAATGTGGAAGCTATCTGGTAAAATTACTCCAAAAATGACTCCAAAATAAACTTGAAGATTCATCAGCAATTGCTGAAGTGCAGTTCAATAATTGATAGCACACCAGATCTTCTTTCTCAACAAGCTGTTTAAATTTCCATAGCATGCACTTTGATTTGTCTGTCATTATTCATAGCTGGTGTCTTCAGTCTAGAGTGTCACATACATCTTCTTGATTTTTATATTGGCTTTTAATCTGCACATATCCATATTAACTGGGTATATAATAAGGTGCAAGGACCAACAAAGTCACTACATTGTATTAATGAAACCAATGCGGTGTGTTTTGGATTGATCTTTTTAAAAGCAATTTGTAAAAGTCGGGGTAGAAGGTAATAAAATATCCAGCTGTTAACCTTGGAATAATGATCAAACATAGACGATGGGACATCCTTTTATACATGGGTGTTACTACTACAAAGATTGCTCTATGTTAATAAGTCATAAAAAGGATATATATATGTCATAAAGGATAGATATAGATAGTTGATATAGATATAGATGATATAGATATAGATATAATCTTGCCAGAAAGGATAAATAGAATTTTTAGATCAAAAGGATACAAGTGTGTCAAATGCAAATATTGAACCAGAGCAGGGAGGGGAGTGGCTAATGGCTTTCTTTTTTTGTGGGAGTACTAACCTGGGAAATACCATCCCTAAACCCCAACATGTTATGGAGTGAAGAACTAATTTGGCTACAATTACTGAGCTTGTCCATGTATTTTGGTAAAAGTTGTGTTAATAGGTTTATCACCTGTGTAAGCCCCATATTTGTGTACTTGCTGCATTTAATGTCTGTTTCCTTGATGACTCCCCAAGTAGTCCAGTAGGTGCCAGCTTACACCCTCTCTCAGGGTTTGTTTGCTGTTCCAAGCAGGACATTTCCCTCAGTTTCCTCTATTTCCTGTGGGACAAATACACAGCTGTCTTTGAGGAAAGGCCTTCATTCAAACTATCTAGAGACTACCCATAAGTGTCTAAACTTCCCTCTTTATATGGGGAAGATTGCACCCATGTCCATACAGTCCTAAGAAGCAGTGTTATCCCAAGGTCTGCAGTGTGGAGATGCTGTCTGCAGCACAAAAGCCAGCCTGGAAGGTCTGCATGCTTCTCCCTTTTGTCCCAGTCAGTTCTGGAGCTGTGGCTGTTGTTTATCTTTTGGTTTTCAAGTAAATGAAGTTCCCCACAGGCTCCCACCACTGAGCTACATCATCTTTAAGGGAAAAACACCTAAATTAGGCCTTTGGGAGCTGTGGTGTCCAGCTGCATACTAAGCAGAACAGTGGGTGAGCCTTTGCTCTTAGCCATTGACTCACTGTATTGAACATGATATAGGAGGAGGGAGACACTAGTACTTCATATCTCAATAAGTAACTTTGCAGGAAAATAATTTTGTCATTGCAGGCATTTATTTAAGAAATAGTGCAAATGATTAATAATATCTTTTAAATATACATATAAAAAGGAGATTTAGATGGAAAATAAAACCATCAATGGGACTGTTTGGGGCTGAAGGCGAAGAAAAGTTTCCTGCTGCAGAAAAGCTTGTTGAAATAAAAATCAGGGAGCTGAGCAGAGTAGCAAATACTGATTATTTGATATAATGGTGAAACTACATGGTGTGGGGTTTTTCTTTACAATATTCATCAGGCCAAATTATCAGTCTCAGAGAGTCACATTTTCCTTCATACCTTTTCCATCCCACTTCTCTCCCTTTAGTTAATTGTTCAAATAAAATGCTTCCAAGTTTTTTTAGTCTGTGAACCGCCAACATCTGGCACTTTGTGACTTGTTTTGTTCCCTTTCCTGAGGCAAAGACAGTCATCTGTGCTGGGGCAAAGCCAGCTCTGGTCTTGGGACTGCTGCTTAGCTTCCATCTCCCTTAACCATGATGTGTTTATCACCACAGTCAGGCTATGAAAAGCTTCCCCAGGATGAGGAACATTGTCAGAAAGCCCATGCTATTCAAATCATCACAAAGAATGAAGAACAACTTCTAAGGCAATACCCTGGCAATACAGTGTAGGTACAGAAGACAAAAAGCTCTTTTAGCCTTTTATCTAAAGAACCAACCTCAGAGATGCTTAAAAGCAATACAGAGATTTCTTTTGTGGAACACCTCCCAAAGTAGAATAAATTTTTAAAAACCACCAAAAAATGCCCCAAAACAAACAAACAAAAATCCTCCCCAAAAACCCCAATTCATAGGCAAAGATGACTGGAATAAAATGGAAGAAAAGAGGTCTATAAAAATAAGTTATCACATACAGTCTGATTTCTGTGGGGTGGGAAAGACAGAAGGCAGACCTTGTAAAAGACACCTACTAAGAAATCATTTAAAGAGTGAAATAAATGAAGAAGCAGCACCTATATCTTCCAAAAATGTAAAATAGGAAAATAAACAAGGAAGAAAATCATGCTGCTCATATACATACATAAGGGAACACACATACAGATGTATTCCCCATCTCCTCCCCAGCTTACTGCTTAGATGCTGGCTAATGAATGATTTCTGTATGTGAATATTGGCACTTTACTCAGAAAACTAAACTAATTTCTTCTGAACTCTTAATGTTACCTTTAAATTTTTTGCCACACAAATAGCAAGCACAGTACTTGTTTTATCATGCTTTGCTTGTGCATGAGCTGTTGATTATCTGTTTCCAAGACACTGAAGTTTTGGAATACTATTACCTATTTTGTGATGGGTGCCCTTGACTGAAAATTTTTCATTGCTTCTTGACTATAATTGCTTCTGTTGTCTGTCTGTGGCTTCAGCCAGGCAGTCATAAGTTTGATTGCTATGGTAAGTGACTCATGGATTTGTGGCCTGAGGCCACTTTGTAACTAGACCCACAATAGTTTTCACTTCTTTGAGCAGTTCTAGGTCTATGCCAAGCCTAGACACAGCCTGTTCTGCTTCAGTTTGTTATATATTCACAGGAACATGGGCATGCTCAGCTGCTGGGGGCTAGGCCAATGCAGCCTTGTGTGCATGACATTGATTTTAGACAAACTGTGGTTTATATGGGATACCTTATTCCAACCTGCTGTTAGTCCCACTATTTGTAAACACAGAGCACTTTACTTGCTGATGGAATGATATATCTAAATTGCCAGCTGGAGCGCCCTAGCCTAGGAATCCTTCTATCCCCTCTGGCCTGGGACATTACCTGTCCTGTCATTTGAGCAACATACCCACAAGGGGGTTGGAACTAGATCATCTGTAAGGTCTCTTCCAATGCAAACCATTCTATAANTTTTTTTTTTCTTTCTTAGTAAAAAAGAAGAGAAATTCATGACATCCTCAACTCAATCTGGATAGCACCAGGCAGCCAGCAACTCTCCTGGAAGGAATATCTCAGGCTAGCAAGCAAAGAATTTATTTAAATCTGTCCCTAGGATCCATANGAATGCTGATGTGTATTGACCAACCACAAAAGAGTAAAAGGGCACACAGGTGTTATGCATGTGAGGGAAAAGGGTATAAAACATTATGCTAGGAAATAATAAAATGTTTGAAACAATTCTTGGTGTCCATTGTGAGTCCATTGTCAGTGTTTCTTCTTGTGTCATTTGTTTGACTGTTTAGATAAAACTTAATTTTCAAAGTAGAGTGGAGAGGCTTGCAGTTGGTTGTAAAAGCTACAATAACGTAGAGAGCCAGAGGAGTAGATTTGCACTAGCATTTCTCACAGACAGCTTGAAGAGCAGGACCTGCCTCAGTGCCTTAGCCAACCTCTTGGTACAGGAACAGGACTATGTTCAACTTGTATGCTGCCTTTTCTGCTGATAACTCTTTTTACAGGATGAGGAATGAGACAGTTCAAGCACTTCCATCTCTAATCATGGTAGCACTAACACAGATGGAGTTTCCCAAAATAGTTTTTTTTTCTTTCTTAGTAAAAAAGAAGAGAAACTCACGACATCCTCAACTCAATCTAGATAGCACNTCCTCAACTCAATCTGGATAGCACCAGGCAGCTAGCAACTCTCCTGGAAGGAATATCTCAGGCTAGCAAGCAAAGAATTTATTTAAATCTGTCCCTAGGATCCATAATATTTCCAGTCAGCATAAAGAGGCAAAAAAGTCAGGCTTGTGGGCAAGACTGTGAAAAATGGGTGCATCATAAACTATCCTGACTTGCAGTTAAATCCATCATCCAGCTATTTTTGCCTCATATTGAACACTCAGGTATTGAATATTCAACTTTTTCCCCCTAACTGTTAAAACATAAAACTTTAAATGGCAAAATGCTGTAATTAGAGTATTGCTGTATCTGGAGTTATTACTTTTCAGACACTGAGGCCAGTAGGAATGAACAGTGAGCATCCTTAGTGCTAAATCTTGTCTCCAGATATCTGACTTGAGGGCTGCTGCCCACTAAGAATGGTCCTTGGCTTCTCCTGAGCACTGCCAGGGAATTCTTTGGAAAAGTGGCTGGCCCAAGGGGACAAAACATCAAAGAAAGTTCAGATTGAAAAAAAAAAGGCATTGGTGGAGCTATTTCACCACCTGAAAGGAATAATTAATTTTGGTGAGATTACTGTTTTCCTGGGTGCTGTTTATCTTATGTGTGTGTGGAGTCATAGGCCTGGAGTCAAAGTCTGTCAGCAATGAACCCAAGAGAAATCTGACAGCTCTGTCTCTGCCAGCAGAACTTTTTCTTTGCAAATACTGATCTGTCATTTATTTCAGTCGCAGGAAGTGGGATTCTTGTATGCCTGGAATATGTTCACATCATATTTGAGCATTGTAAAGTAGGCAATATTAACTTTTTTTTTCCTATAATGAACAGCATAATAATTATATCATTCTAGAGGTCATCAATGGTTCAGTCAACTAACAGCAGAAGTTTTTTTGAGGTTACTTGAGAAGGCTTGCGTGAACAGCTCAAAAACAGCTTGAAATTTGTATAGGGAGTAGCTAATGGGAGCAGCTTGAACTCTGAAGACCCAGGCTAGTCACAGTGTGGGAAGCAGTTGGGATTGTGGAAGAGGTAGTCTGGAATTTCTCATGCCAAAAGCATCTGTTCTCACCTTTTTTTTCTTTTGTTGTTGCAAATGAAGCAAGTTGAAGGCAGAAGAGGAGCCAGAGTGTCTCAGTGTGGGAGGTAGGGATATAAGCCAGGGAGGAACATGACTGAGCAGGAAGGACTATTTATTCCAGGTCCTTCTCTCCAACATGTCCATGGCTGTTCTTGGTCTCACCTTCTTAACCTGCTGTATGAAACTTAGATTCAAAGTCAGTGGGAAAGGTAAGCTGAGTTTCTCTATGAATCTTGTAAATGCTCCCTTCACCTCATTTTAGCACTTTCTTGTTCTTTTCCTGCTTTTTTCATGTGTTTTCGTGTATTCTGTGTTACTGAGTCTCAAGTTTTTACATAATTTCTAAAACTTGGCTTCAACCCCCTCCAAGTGATCCTAAGGAGGTTATTCCCTACTCCACGCCCTCAACATTGCCATAAGAAACTTCACATTTTCCCGTGCTTCTAATTCTGATCAGTAAGATATACTTAGAGTCTTTGGAACTTCACCAGGAGCATAAGAGAAACCTGTAGACTTCTGAGATTTGTCTCAGCACAAGTGAAAGGATACAGTACATCTTCATAAATATTTAAAAAATCATTACTTCATTTCTGTCACTTTTCAGCCACGTTTCCAATGAGCCAGAGTTTCACAGGCATGCTCAGCTTTCACTTCTGATGGAATTTAATGTGAAAATTCACAAAGAAGCCCTTTGCTGCTACGTAGCTTTGGAGACATGGAAACCATACCCTGCCCAGAAGGGTTGTTGTGCTGCCTGTCTGGTGCCCAGCACAGTGAGTGTCAGTGCTCTGATGCTGCAGGGTGTGGTCTGCCCAATTCTGCAGTCAGACAAGGCTCTGGCTTTGCACAGGTGCTGGTACAAAGTGCCTGTCCCACAGAGCTGCTCATCACCTGGCGTGCTGTGAACTCAAGGAAGTGAAGGACCATGGCAGGGCACTTGGGTTGAGGTGCAGAGGAAAGATGGGGAATGTGTTCTGTTTAGCTGAAGCTGGGGATTTGTTTTTAGAATAAATTAGGTCTTAGAAGGAGGAAATTAAGCTAGGGTGGTAAATGCCAAGAGCTTTCTTCATTCCAAGGTTATGTCTTTTTTCCCTGGTCAGGATGCCAGTTCTCAAGGAATCTTCAAAAAGTATTGCTACTTAACATGTCCATTGGGGCATCAAATGTATCACACAGAAGCAGATGAAAAAAAGCATTTTTTTTTCTTTTTATCCAGCATTTTTTTTTTACTTTTTGGCAGATTCAATGTGAAAAGACATCTGTCCCATTAGTACAATTATCAGCCACTACACATTTCATATGTTCACATTTGCCAGCTGCAGAATGAGAATACCAGGAAATAATAATTTTTGTTGCCTGTGTCCACTGCATCTCAAATTTTAGCTCCTTTGGAGTGTGCGAAGGTAGGGAGAAAAAATTGTGCTTTAATTTAGCCTAACAACAAAAAAAATTGCTAATGTCTGTGACTTCAATGAGGTGTGGATGAGCAGGTAAAAGTATTTTCTATGAGTTTCAGCAGCTGGGAAAATTCATTATTTGTTTAATCTACCAACCAAACCAGAGTTTCCAACATAGGTTGGTAGTGACTTTAGGGCCAACGTAGACTCTTCCAGAGGTCTTTTTGATAATAAATTATCAATTATGATAACAATAACTAAAACAATAATAAAAATATATCTGATAAGAATAAGGCCATGAACAGCTGAAAAAAATATTAATGAGCACTGACCAGTATGCCTTCACATAAAAAGATTAATAATATGCCTTTTGAAGCTTAGTTGTAATAGACTGTTGCAGTTCAAAGCTGTTTAAAAAGCTTACCCTAAATTTGTTTTTAGCTTTCTCAAGAACCCATCCTTATGTTTGCCAGTATTTAGGAATAAATACTAGAATAGGCTTGTACAGTCCTCAAGCAAGGGGAGAAAGAATGTAGCCTTTAATACTTGTGGGATTATTGACTGGTGGTTAAACCTTGACATTCTCTTGTCTTAAGATTTTGATTAAATAACGCTATGAAATGCAGCAAGACAGGGACTAAGAAATAAATCCACACAAATATATTGACCTTATTATAATACAATAAGATGTCTTAAAACTGTTAAAGCTGTGATTTCTCTGGCTTAGAGAGTTCTACAGGTAGAAATATTAAACAGGGTCTAAACATTGACTGTCATTTTCAGATATCACACTAATTCCAGATAACAGTTAATTTTTCTTCTGCAAACAAAATATTAAAAATTGCTTATCCCAAATATTTGTTTGCATGCCAGTTTCTGCATTCTGCAAGTCATAAATTTTAGTGCTTAGGGGAAAAAAAATAAGGCAAGTAGGAATGAGGAACGTGCTGTGAACCCCTACTTTCATCAGTACCATTTCATGCTTGAGGGCAGGGGAATGGACTGCAGTGCTGAAAAGCCCCAGGATGTAGTTCTTGTTTCTCTTAAACAATACAAGTTCCTAAGGTTAATGATAATAATAATCATGATAATAATAATCATAATAATAGTAATAAAATAACCCTAACTGCACTAGGTGCTGAGCACATTTAATTTAGACTAGAAAATCCATGAGATTTCAGAAAATATGGGAATCCTGAAGGTCTGTGCAGTTGTGAAAATATTTCTACATTAGGAAACTGGCATGCACTGTACCATGCTAGCTGCTGTCAGTAAAATTGTGAAGGAAGACATCAGACCCCTTTAGCTTCATTAACAAAACTCTTCTGAAGCTAGACTTTCGGTAGACTAATTAGACATTTCTTACTAGTATCGATTTTCACTTCTAAACCAAATCAAACCAAAAAGCCTTAACATCTTCAAAGGAGAAATTTTTTAAAATACCTTTTTAAAGGTGCAGTGACTGTGAGCACTCTGTCATTGTCCATCCTTATCACCTTGCATGTGGACTGATGAAGTGTTTTCACTGTGGCCTCCCAGTACACTATTAATCCAGGATAAGAACAGTCAGATGCAATGTCCCATGTCAAGTGATTGATAGGGACATTTGTTTACCACATAACCAAGCCTTTTTTAATATTCTGCAATTTGATTTTCTGTGGGTTTTTATTGTCCTCCATTCTGATTTATTAATTAATATTTTTATTTATGCTCTTTGATGTTTGTCTTCCACAGAGGGAAATAAAAAATGATGGAGACTTTGAGGGTTTCAATGGGTCTTAAGGAAGGTTAGTCTTAGATACAGAGTACCAGAATGCCACTTTTTTGTGTGGATTTCAGACTTTGCCCTATTTATGTCTCATTCACCTTGCACAGATGCTGCACAAGTACAGTCTCTTTTCTACACCAAATGTGATGGAAATCAAGTTTGCCTGCCTTGGAATGCACTGTGATGTAAAAAACTGTACACAGCTGGTAAAGCAGATAAGGTGGCCTGTGTAAATTTGTCTGAATATCACAGTTAACCATGCCATGCATGCTGGGATTAGTGTTTCCAGGATTGGAAACAGCAAAAGACCTGGAATTAGCTAAGTCAGTGTGTGTAGAAACACATTGCAAAATTTTTCCTTGGCCCAAAGCAGCATGAGACCAGCATTTAAAAATTTACTTTACAGTGTGTTGTACCTCCTCTTATTTTTAATACATCTTCTTTTTTTCCTTTTATGAATAAAATAATGAGAGAATCATGGCATTTATCATGCCCAAATACAGTGCTGTTTCCTCACAAATAATCGGTTCTACTTTTTCAATTGGATAATTTATACTAGAAATAAATAATTTTCTTGTCCCGAAAAGATTGCAAAGGAAACTGTCAGGTGTTAAACCCAACTAGCAAGAAGCAAAGTAGTCCATAACTATTTACTGTTGCATGGGACATGGCCAGGTTTGCTTTTATTCTTTTGGAACTTTTTTTCTTGCTGAAAAATTTCCTATCTCTCATGTCCAACTATTTTAACATAAAATCATCTTTTAAAATATAAAATATTATAGTCAAGGAAAATCTAGAGCTCTTCATAGAAAATGTTTCTGTTTCTAGGACATCTAGATTGACTTTACCCAAAAGAAGCAACACTTAGCATGGTAATTGGATAGAGCCAGCAATGTGTACAGGGATGACAAAATGGATTCACAAATTTTAAAGTTAACATTTGATAAGTATAGAATAATCTTTACAGAGAGATCAGCTTGTGAGTGTATGCAGTGGCTACTAAAAAAGCAGTCAAATTTAACAATAACATATTTGCTAGACGTCCAACTCTTTCTGAAAGATGCATGCTTCAACTCAGGAAACGACATTCTGGTAGTCTAGATCCTTAGGTTAAGACCCTCTGAAAACAAAACAAAAAACAAAACAAAAACCAAACCAAAAAAAAAAACCCCCCACACAAAAGCCTCCCAAAAGAAAAAAAACCAAAACAACAATAACAACAACAAAACCAATTAAAAAAAAAAAAAAGAATTTGCAGCTGGCATTAGCAGAGGGAAAAAGTTCCTGAGTGCAAAGATCTCATGAGTCAGGTTGTTCAGACACCAGAAAAAGAGAAACACTGATTGAACAGAGCCCAAGGTTCTATTGTTGGCAGTAATGTTTCAGGCTTGCTTTCTCACTTACTTTATGTACAGCAGCTTCATATAGGGAGCCACAGTGTCACCTGGAACAGAGAGGTGTCACTGGGGGGTAATCAGATCCCCTGCTAGTGCCACAGGCTTGTACTAGGAAGTCACTGGTTTATGCTGAGACTTTGCAAATCACACTGCAACAATGTATATTTTTAGTGGATGCCTGCAAACTAATAGCAATTATAATTTTGGGAAATGGAAATTTTTAATCTAAAAAAAAAA